>JBBPBX010000674.1:20287-43702 GCA_038048925.1 Garcialebias charrua
CTGGAGTCAGAGGTTTTATCACATCTTCCAGTTCAGAATCGTTTGACTCGACTTGACTTGACTTGACTTCAAGAACAAAATAGCAGAACAGGATGTAATAACATGAATATAGAAAGGAATAACAAGCAAAGTTATCACAGTTTAAGAATTATGACTGAATTAAAAATAAAATCATTTTGAATATGTTTATTTGAATGGTTTATTGGATAACTAAGGAGCAGATATTATAAGATTTTTTTCTTCATCTGCTGCCTTTCATTTTATATATACTATATTTGGCAGTTAAAGATATGTTATTTGTTATGTTATGTATTTTAATTTTGTTATGAAATGAATAAAGACTTCTAAAAAAAATTAAAAATAAAATTACCATCTGTTTTGGTTGCAGCTGGCGTCTTTGATCCTTTGAGACAGTAGTGAATTTAAAAGTCATGTAAAAGAATGTTAAAGAAGATATTAGAGGAGTCATAGTAAAAGATTTGTAAGTCTTGCTGTGTTGGTTAAAACTCATCTCACTCAAACTTCACAAGATTTTTCTGCAACAATCATCACCTTTACAATACTTGGAGTTGGCACACACGTTTTTCTATTTTGAATCATACAATCAAACTCCATCTTACATTAAAGACTATCATGTTCTATAATTTCCCAACAGAGCACTTCACTCTCAGGCTGCAGGTTTACTTGGGGTTCCTAGAGAATCTAAAAGCAGAATGGGAGGCAGAGCTTTCAGTTCTCAGGCTCATCTCTTGTGGAACCAACTTTCAGTTTTCGTCCATGAGGCTGACACATTGTCCAGTTTTAAGACTTAACGTATTCATAAATCCTACAGTTAGGGTTTGCTTGGGTTTCCTGATGTTTCCCTTAGTTCTGCTGCTATAGACTTAGCCTGCTGGAAGACAAACTGACCACATCTACTCACTCTGTTGCTCTCTTTGGTTCTCTTAACTCCCTATGTTTGTATTTGTAATGGCTTCTATCATTAACATTATTTATCAACGATATATGATCAAGACCCTCATAAAGCTACGGGTCCAGACAACATCCCAGGGAAAGTTCTGAAGGAATGTGCGGACCAGCTCTGTGAGGTGCTGGCTGACATCTTCACCACCTCACTTGCACTGGAGTCAGTTCCCACCTGCCTGAAGACTGCCACCATCATCCCAGTCCCAAAAAGCTCCACAGTGACTGGTCTGAATGACTATAGACCGGTGGCTCTCACCCCGATAGTCGCTAAATGTTTTGAGAAACTGGTCATGTCCCACATCAAGACAACCGTCAACATCAGCGAGGACCCTCATCAATATGCATACCGCGAGAACCGATCAACAGAGTAAGTAAGTAAGTAAGTAAGTAAGTAAGTAATTTTTATTTATATAGCACATTTCCCAGACATGAGAGTCACAAAGTGCTTCACAGGAGGAAAAATAAAATCATAAAATTATAAAATCACAGAAATAAAATCATAAAATCACAGAGATACTATACAAAAATCACAGAGATACTATACAAAAGGTAAAACATAACTAGCTCTAAAAACAATGTACAAAGTTAACCAAATGCCTGTCTGAAGAGATGAGTCTTAAGACTGTTTTTAAATGCAGCTGTTGACTCGGAGCAGCGTATTGTTATAGGGAGAGCGTTCCAGAGCCTCGGAGCCACCACTTCAAATGCTCTATCGCCACGAGTTCTAAAATGAGTTCTAGGAACTGTCAGCAGTAGCTTATTTGAAGACCTCAGAGTTCTAGATGGACAAAGAGGCTTCAAAAGGTCCAATAAATATTTAGGAGCCTCACCATGTAATGCTTTAAAAGTTAATAATAAAACTTTAAAATGTGACCTAAAATGAACTGGGAGCCAGTGTAGAGAGGCCAGAACCGGAGTGATATGAGCTGTTCTGGGGGTTCTAGTCAAAAGCCTGGCTGCAGCGTTTTGCACAGATTGAAGGGAAGCTATGGAGGATTTACTAATCCCCACTAAAAGGCCGTTGCAATAGTCTAGGCGGGAAGAAATAAATGCATGGACAATCATTTCTAATTCCTTTTGTGATACAATAGCACGTAGCTTAGAAATATTCCTTAAATGATAAAAACTGTTTCGAGCTAACAATTTGCAATGATTGTCCATTGACAGAGAGCTGTCAAAGAGAACACCCAGATATCTGAGGTTGTTTTTGTTCGCAAGGTTTAAGAACCCAAGATGCTTCTTAATTTCAATGATTTTATCATCCGGAGCAACGATAAGCGTTTCAGTCTTGTTAGCATTTAGCTGCAGGTGGTTGTCATTAAGCCATATCTTAATGGCTGATAGGCAGTTACTGAGTTCAGTCAATTTATAGAATTCAGACAGACGAAATGAACAATACAATTGAATGTCATCAGCGTACACATGGTATGAGACGTTACTAAAGCTATTTAAGATAAAGCCTAAAGGGCGTAGGTACAATAAAAAGAGGATCGGGCCCAAAACTGAACCCTGGGGCACCCCATAGGGCAGATCAGAAACGTCAGAATGAACATTGTTCATGAAAACAGTAAAAGACCTATTAGATAAATAAGAATTGAACCAATTTAAAACCGTACCAGAAATACCAAACAGGTCACATAATCTGTTAATGAGAACAGTGTGATCCACAGTATCAAATGCTGAAGTCAAGTCCAAAGCAACAAACACAGTGTAATGTCCAGTATCAGCTGCCATCAACACATCACTAGAAACTTTTAGTAATGCAGATTCAGTGGAATGCAGTCTACGAAAACCAGATTGGAAACTGTCCAAAAGATCATTGTCCTCAATATAAAAGTTCAGTTGTTGAGCTACAACCTTCTCAAGGATTTTCGACAATAAAGGAAGTTTAGAAATGGGTCTATAATTTTCAGGCAGAGTGCAGTCCAGGTTAGGCTTTTTTAACAGAGGACAGACAACAGCAGTTTTAAAACATTGAGGTACAGAACCCGAACTAAGAGATAAATTTATCAGGCTGACTACACTGGGACCAATAAAATCAAAAACATCTTTAAAAAGAGATGATGGAAGAACATCCAGTGGACTCGATGACATTGTCATGTGTGTCAAAAGATCAGAAATGTCCTTAACGGACACTGGGTCAAAAGAGGACCATGTCGTCAAGGTCAACGGTTGAGGGTCCACATAACTGGATGTTGATGGTAAGATACCAGCTCTGATGTTAGCAACTTTGTCAATAAAAAATTTTAAAAACAAATTACAATCAGCATAATTAAAATTACTTTGAAGCGAACACATCGGAGAAACAATGTTTTTGATCGTGTCAAATAAGATTTTTGGATTTCGTCCTTTTGATTTGATGAGATTAGCAAAATAATTTGATCTTGCATTCTTAATCATCTCATTTAAGGAACAGATTAAGTCTTTTAAATGAAGCCTGTGAACCTCTAAGTCAGTACGTTTCCATAAACGTTCTGTTTTCCGACATAATCTCCTCAGTGACATGATTTCATTATTAATCCAAGGAGAGTTTGTACCACGAACAGTGCTTTGTTTCAAAGGTGCAATTAAATTCAAGAGATCAGTACAGTAAGCATTAAAACATGATACTGCTAGGTCCACATTCAATGAGTTAAAAACTAAATGTGAAGGATCAAAATGCGAAATAAAAGTTTTGGCTGTGTGCTCAGTTATTATTCTTTTTTGGATCAAGCGACTAGGAGGAGCAGGATCAGTGCTGAAGGACAAATTAAAATATAAGCAACTGTGATCACTGAAACATGTGTCCTCTACACAAACAAGATCAATATTGAGGCCAAAGGAAAAAAGAAGATCCAAAGTATGACCTTTGCAATGTGTGGGTACATGAACATGCTGAGTAAAATGAAAAGACTCAGTAATAGAGATAAGATCAGCTGCTGCTTTACAAGAATCATCATCTACATGTAAATT
The DNA here is from genome assembly GCA_038048925.1 of Garcialebias charrua. Lineage (NCBI taxonomy): Eukaryota > Metazoa > Chordata > Actinopteri > Cyprinodontiformes > Rivulidae > Garcialebias > Garcialebias charrua. The sequence continues at coordinate 24,206 of JBBPBX010000674.1, forward strand.
GAAATCACCCAAAATTATAATTTTCTCCAGTTTGATGATAGTAGACAGCAGCTCAGTAAATTCTGATAAAAACTCTCCGGCTGCGCCAGGAGGTCTGTATACCAAAATACAGTAAAATAAATTAAAAGAGCCAACTTTAATTATTTGAAGTTCAAAAGTAGAAAAAGTAGGTGGTTTTACCAGTCTGCAGGAGAAAGTGTCTTTAAACATGGTCGCTAGTCCACCTCCTCTGCGCCCTTCTCTGGGAGTTGCAAGCACCGAACAGTTTCCTGGACAGAGCTCCCGCAGGTGAACAAAGTCCAAACTTTGTTGCCATGTTTCAGTTAAAAACATGAAGTGAAGAGATTCCTTTGTGAACAATTCATTCACAGCAAATGACTTGTTGCTGATGGAACGAACGTTGAGGAGGGCCATGCGCAGAGATGACAGTTTATCAACTTTCATATCCATATTCAGCGGGATGTAGATTAAATTGCGCTCATCCAAGGAGCGTTTGTGACGAATAAATCTCCGTTGGTGAGCATGTAAGCCTCTATTCATATAGAGCGATGGCGATGAGTTGCAGGTCCCGACAGACCCGGCTCCCAGTGACGTGTCCGGCTCCCAGCTGGTTGGCACGGACCGCAGACATCGAGATGAACCCCGCTCACTGGCCAAAAATCTGTGCAAACGTCTTACACGAGCCTGGACTCCGGCTCGAGATCCCCTTTTACGTTTCTTGCTTCTGGAGAATTGCAGCGGGCACTCATGTGAGCAGCAAACAAACGGAGGTGGAGGTGGATTTCTCCCACCGGAGCTGCTCCAGCTGTTACAACGAACCATTAGCGATTCTTTGATCGCCAACAGCGCATCACGGTCATAGACACGTACAGCAAACGTGCTACATTTGCTGACAAAAACTAAATAAATAAAAAATAAAAACAACAGACGGCTAAAAAGAATAAGTCGGGGAGCACTGGCGAAGCCACACAGAGGCGCCATCTTGCCACACCCACTTACAGCTAAGTGAGGACGCCACACAGAGGACGCCATCTCCTCTGTGGTCCACACTGCTCTCACCCACCTGGATCAGAAGGACTCATACGTGCGTCTGCTCTTTGTGGACTTCACATCTGCCTTCAACACCATGATCCCCCAAACTCTGATAGACAAACTATCCACACTTGGACTAAGCCCCTCTATTTGTAACTGGGTACTAGACTTCTTAACAGACAGACCACAGTCCGTGAAGATCCACAACTTCTCCTCCTCCACCATAACCCTCAGCACTGGCTCTCCTCAAGGATGTGTGCTGAGCCCTCTTCTGTTCACTCTGCTCACATATGATTGTACAGCCACACATCCAGGCTGTCATATTGTTAAGTTTGCAGATGATACAGCGGTGGTGGGATGCATCACAGATAATGATGAATCCAGCTACAGACAGGAGGTGGAACACCTGGAGAGCTGGTGCAAAGAGAACAATCTTCACATGAATGTGAAGAAGACAAAGGAGATGATTGTGGACTTCAGAAGGAACAAACACACCCATGCCCCACTGAAAATAGGTGGGTCTGCAGTGGAAGTGGTCTCCAGCTACAAATACTTGGGTGTACACATGAATGATAACCTCAGCTGGAGCAACAACACCACCAGCCTGATCAAGAAAGGTCATCAGAGACTCTACTTCCTCAGACGGCTGAGACGAGCTGGTCTGAGCAGCCCAGTCCTCACCTCCTTCTACAGGTGTGCAGTGGAGAGCATCCTGTGCTCCAGCATCAATGTGTGGCATGGAGGCTGCACAGTTGCAGAGAGGAAAGCTCTACAGAGAGTGGTGAAGGCTGCACAGAAGTCTGTTGGAGTCAGTCTCCCCACCATCACAGACATTTACACCTCCAGATGCAGGAAAAGAGCCACCTGCATCATGAAAGACCTCACTCACCCAGCACACTCACTCTTTGCCCCACTCCCCTCAGGACGGAGGTTGAGGAGCATCAAATGTAGAACCACTAGACTGAGGAACAGCTTCTACCCTGAGGCTGTTAGACTCATGAATAAATAAATAATAAGAATAAACACTGCAAAATATCACATCATGCTGATGCTGATCTGTTTTCTTGTTGCTGTGTTCATCTGTGACCATCTGCTCATACAGACTCATGTTCGTGCTGCTGTTTATAATGATGTTTTTCCACTACATTAGGGCTTAGTGTATTACTAGTTGATGTTTCTCTTAGTTAATTCTAGATGTTATTACTGTTTTTCTCTTGCATTTGTTGTTGGATGTAACTGGGACCCCGTGTACATAATCTCGTTTTCATCACATGTACCACATGCGGTGCAAATGACAATAAAGACTCTCTGACTCTGATATATCGGTAGAGCCGATAATTTAGACTGATATAGAGGGCTGTGGGCCTATATGTATTGGTGATAATTGTCCCAACATGCGCCGGTATAAGCATTGCTAATATTCACCCCTAAAATGCTTGGAACCAGCTGTAATTGTACAACGTACCCAGCAGAGGGCGCATGAAGACTACTTTCAAGTCACTGCCATTCACTTTAAGTTTCAAATTCATGATTAGCACAGACGAAGCATGGAACAATACTGTGTAGTATATTTTACTGAACAGAGCATGGCAAGTTTATTTTAACTGATCTGTAAAAACAAATCAACAATAATAAAATTATCTTCACTCCTCTATCCACCAAGTCATTAGCCTCTCAAGTTAGCAAGCAAACGTTTAGATAACCTAGCATAGGCTACTGCGTTATAAAACTTTATCCAGAACAATAAATCTTTATCCAGAACAATAAATCTAACATAGACGTAAAATATATCAGTGGTAGTAACGTTATCAAAAAAGGCGTTCAATACAGGATCAACTGGACTTTTATTTTCCTGTATTGAACGCCTTTTTTGATTTTATCATGTCCTGGACGACTGAGAATCTTCACCAGCGTAGTAACGTTATCTTTGTCGTCCTCAATGAAATGCATTGCCTGAAATCTTTACTTAACTGCAAAGAAAACAAAATGCATCTGCAGTCGATACTAATTAGACCTTCACCATACGTGGCTGACTGTTTAACAATGAACAGGGAAGGGCTTTCTTTGCTTAATATAAAATTATTTACTACACTTGATAACTTTATGGTGAATAGTGGAGGATAGAAAATGTGAACACACGTTAGGAAGACTGGTTTTATAACCAGTGAAACACTTGTAAACATAGTGTGGGACTACGTACTGTATAATGTGGCTCTGATTAGCTTAGCTTCATGATTGCTAACAGCTGTGCTAAATAAACAAGCCCCGCTCCAATCACAATTTTTTTAGATTCTTGGGGGCGGATAAAGCTCAGAGATTTTCAGCCATTTTTACGTTATCTGCAGTTTTACCTGTCTAGAAAATGTGAAAGTCATTTATGTTAAACCAACATCAAAAAGCAGTTTTCCTGTCATGTCTTTGGCAAATATGTAAATACTAGTACTTATTTTATGCTTTATGACTTCGAAGTGGCCTTCATGGTATTGAGCCGGAAAAGGGTAGCGTGCCCTCTCTGGGTCAGGGAGGAGGTCCTGCCCCAAGTGGAGGAGTTTAAGTATCTCGGGGTCTTGTTCACGAATGAGGGAAAACTGGAGCGTGAGATCGATAGGCGGATAGGTGCAGCATCCGCAGTGAAGCGGGCGCTGTACCGGTCTGTCGTGGTGAAGAGAGAGCTGAGTCGAAAGGCAAAGCTCTCAATTTACCGATCGATCTACGTTCCCACCCTCATCTATGGTCATGAGCTTTGGGTTGTGACCGAAAGAACGAGATCTCGGATACAAGCGGCTGAAATGAGTTTTCTCCGCAGGGTGTCTGGACTCTCCCTTAGAGATAGGGTGAGAAGCTCAGTCATCCGGGAGGGACTCGGAGTAGAGCCGCTGCTTCTCCACATCGAGAGGAGCCAGTTGAGGTGGCTCGGGCATCTGGTTAGGATGCCTCCTGGACGCCTCCCTGGTGAGGTGTTCCGGGCATGTCCCACCGGGAGGAGACCCAGAGGAAGACCCAGGACACGCTGGAGGGACTATGTTTCTCGGCTGGCCTGGGAACGCCTTGGGATTCCCCCAGAGGAGCTGCTCCAAGTGGCTGGGGAGAGGGAAGTCTGGGCCTCCCTACTTAGGCTGCTACCCCCGCGACCCGACCCCAGATAAGCGGAAGAAAATGGATGGATGGATGGATGGATGGACTTCGAAGTGGAATACGTAACTTTCCCACAATTAAAAATATAAACAAATAAAATCACATGGGCCTGCATAGTTCATGGTTTTCATTTTTTTCCTTTATATGAATCTGGTCTTTTGTCTTAAATTTTTTAAATACAGTGGTGCTGGAAAGTTTGTAAACGCTTTAGAATTTTCTATATTTCAACATAAATTTGACCTAAAACATCATCAGATTTTCACACAAGTCCTAAAAGTAGATCAAGAAAACCCAGTTAAAGAAATGAGACAAAAATATATACTTGGTAATTTTTTTATTGAGGAAAATGATCCAAGATTGCATATTTGTGTGTGGCAAAAGTATGTGAACCTTTGCTTTCAGTACCTAGGGTGACCCTGCCACATACAGCAATATCTACAACTAAACATTTCTGGTAACTGTTGATCAGTCCTGCACACCTTGGAGGAACTTTAGCCCATTCCTAGGTACAGAACAGCTTCAACTCTGGATGGTGGTGGTTTCCTCACATTAACTGCTGCTTCAGGACCTTCCACAACCTGAGTGAAGTTGGCCCCCCCACCTTCTCGAAATCAAACAAAATTTGTGTCAAACGTTTGTGCTGATTTAATATCTCATAAACCAAAGCAGCACAAACGATAATTTTTGCTGCACAAACCAGCACAAACGGAGCACTAAAAAAGTAGACCACTTTGGTTTGATTTGGAGCAAGTTGTAGGGATGTGACCTCTGGATGACCTATAAAGAATTTTTAATATCTCATAAACCAAAGCAGCACAAACGAAAATTTTTGCTGCACAAACCAGCACAAACGTAGCTGCGTTGATTGATACCAATTTTGTTTGATTTGAAGAAGGTGGGGGGCTGGTTGACCTTTGATGACCTCTAGAAACATTTCTTTATAACTTTAAAATGATAGCGGCACAAACAAAAATATTTTGATGCACAAACGTAGCCGAGTTGATTGACACCAATTTTGTTTGATTTCAAGAAGGTGGGGGGCTGGTTGACCTTTGATGACCTCTAGAAACATTTCTTTATAACTTTAAAATGATAGCGGCACAAACAAAAAAAATTGCTGCACAAACCTGCACAAATGTAGCCGAGTTGGTTGACACCAATTTTGTTTGATTTGAAGAAGGTGGGGGGGCTGGTTGACCTTTGATGACCTCTGGAAACATTTCTTTATAACTTTAAAATGATAGCAGCACAAACGAAAATTTTTGCTGCACAAACCAGCACAAACGTAGTACAAACGTTTGACACCAATTTTGTTTGATTTCGAGAAGGTGGAGGGGCCAACTTCACTCAGGTCTCAGCCCTCTGTGAATAGCAAACAACCATCAGGGTGCTAACGATCCATTGTTAGGCTGATGGTCCTCCTTGATCATGTGAGAAGCTGGTGTTGGCTGTCATCAGCCAACTGGTTGATCCACTGTAATGCCTGGTACCCACTGCACAACTCGAAACGCGCCTGCCGTCCCCTTTTGGCCGCTTGTCAGGGTCCCACCAAACCACTGAAGACCGTCTGATGACGTACACTAGGGGGTAGCAGAGGGAGGGGGTGTAGCTCGTTTTCCGGGTTCAGTTGTTGTGTTAACTGCACCTCCGACGGTCTTTGATGAGATAAAACCTTTTTTTAATGTTTGGGGTGGAGAGAACAGCAGCATGTCAGCAGCAACTGTAAAAATGTCACGTTTCTTACCGGAGTTTGGTTCCAGTTCATGGAGGCTCGATCCGGTAAGTTTAAAAAGTCCCGTTGTGGTTGTGTAATCAGATAGCAGAGGCTCTCCCGACTGTTTGCTAAACGCGTCAAGCCACCAGAGATCGAATTTTATGGCGCTGGCAGTTCGACGCCGACGCGCGCGTGCGTGTGCAGGCTGCCCCCGCGCCGCTTCGATCACTTGAATCGCGCCGCTTCCCTGTTCGCCGTGACTCCACGTGTCTCCTCATAGACTTTGAATGTAAACCGGCCGCTTCAGCTGCCCGACAACGGGGCAGTGGGTACCAGGCATTAAGGGCGAGGCATAGCTCCGCGCTAGCGCGAGCGGCGCCACGCTGTGCGAGCTCCGCTTGCACAAGCCTTTGAACGCTCGCGCGAACGCGCCAAGCTCAAATTTTACGACCGCTCACGCGCGCGCGGTGTCTCACAATAAACTGCCCTGGTGGCGGACTGTTTTGTGTGACACACAAATGAATTAAATTCCTCTTCTTCATCGCTGATCTGGACTTTTCTTTTGTTTTTTTGCCAAAAGTCAAGTGATCGCTTGAAGCGGTCACCATTCACTTCCTCCTCCGATGAGGAGGAATGAATGAACTTGTTCTCAGACCCGACCTGTCAATCAAATCAGTAGGCTGTCAGCAAATGACCAATCAGCGTCCTCAATTTGTCCCGTAGCTAAACGCTCCGCCCTGCTTCTGCTCAAATGACATCAAGTATTTGGAGCGAAAACGTTGGAGCCACACGCTGCTTCACGCTGAGCTCTGCTGTGAACACCCCACGCGCAGCACACGCGCAGCACACGCGCGTGGCGCGGCGCTCGGTCCAGCGCGGAGCTTTGCCTCGCCCTTAACCGTGTTTCCATCTATTTTCAATTCGAATTTTGAGCGAATTTTTGAAATTTCGCAAAAATGTAAATAAAAATTAATGCGAATCAGAAGTGTTTCCTTCAACTGGCTTGAAGCGCATCCACCAGGCCACGCAAAGCGGCATTACGTCAGACGTCAGCGTCATTACGTCAGCGTTACGCATGTCTACAGTAAACAGGAAGTAGCAATTGAAAACAGGACCCGACCACACATCTCGGCAAAATGGAGAGAAAATTTCAGGTATGTGTTGCTATCGGGCATGTTGTATTTATTCTGTCATGCCAACTAGTTTTAGCAATGTTACATGTTGTCCGGAGACGAAGTCACGTGACGTAAACGTTCGCTACGGCAGAACTGATTCGGCAAATCTGTTTCCATCTCTCGTTTTGCGCATCGGCTCTGATTCGAAAAACCCCAAAACCACCTCAAGCGAGCGTATCAACTTTTTTGCGAATTAGAGGAAGTAAATTCGAATCGTGCAGTTTCCATTCAGCTTTTCTGATGCGATACTTCAAAATGCGCATCAAGAAGTCAGAGTCAGAGTCAGAGTCAGAGAGTCTTTATTGTCATTTGCACCGCATGTGGTACATGTGATGAAAACGAGATTATGTACACGGGGTCCCAGTTACATCCAACAACAAATGCAAGAGAAAAACAGTAATAACATCTAGAATTAACTAAGAAAAACATCAACTAGTAATACACTAAGCTTAATATAGTGGGAATAAACAGCAGCACGAACATGAGTTTGTATGAGCAGATGGTCACAGATGAACACAGATGAACACAGCAACAAGAAAACAGATCAGCATCAGCACAATGTGATATTTTGCAGTGTTTATTTTTTATTTTATTTTTATTTATTCATGAGTCTAACAGCCTCAGGGTAGAAGCTGTTCCTCAGTCTAGTGGTTCTACATTTGATGCTCCTCAACCTCCGTCCTGAGGGGAGTGGGGCAAAGAGTGAGTGTGCTGGGTGAGTGAGGTCTTTCATGATGCAGGTGGCTCTTTTCCTGCATCTGGAGGTGTAAATGTCTGTGATGGTGGGGAGACTGACTCCAACAGACTTCTGTGCAGCCTTCACCACTCTCTGTAGAGCTTTCCTCTCTTCAACTGTGCAGCCTCCATGCCACACGTTGATGCTGGAGCACAGGACGCTCTCCACTGCACACCTGTAGAACGAGGTGAGAACTGGGCTGCTCAGACCAGCTCGTCTCAGCCGTCTGAGGAAGTAGAGTCTCTGATGACCTTTCTTGATCAGGCTGGTGGTGTTGTTGCTCCAGCTGAGATTATCATTCATGTGTACACCCAAGTATTTGTAGCTGGAGACCACTTCCACTGCAGACCCACCTATTTTCAGTGGGGCGTGGGTGTGTTTGTTCCTTCTGAAGTCCACAATCATCTCCTTTGTCTTCTTCACATTCATGTGAAGATTATTCTCTTTGCACCAGCTCTCCAGGTGTTCCACCTCCTGTCTGTAGCTGGACTCATCATTGTTTGTGATGCATCCCACCACCGCTGTATCATCTGCAAACTTAACAATATGACAGCCTGGAAGTGTGGCTGTACAATCATATGTGAGCAGAGTGAACAGAAGAGGGCTCAGCACACATCCTTGAGGAGAGCCAGTGCTGAGGGTTATGGTGGAGGAGGAGAAGTTGTGGATCTTCACGGACTGTGGTCTGTTTGTTAAGAAGTCTAGTACCCAGTTACAAATAGAGGGGCTTAGTCCAAGTGTAGATAGTTTGTCTATCAGAGTTTGGGGGATCATGGTGTTGAAGGCAGATGTGAAGTCCACAAAGAGCAGACGCACGTATGAGTCCTTCTGATCCAGGTGGGTGAGAGCAGTGTGGACCACAGAGGAGATGGCGTCCTCTGTTGATCGGTTCTCACGGTATGCGTATTGATGAGGGTCCTCGTTGATGTTGACGGTTGCCTTGATGTGGGACATGACCAGTTTCTCAAAACATTTAGCGACTATCGGGGTGAGGGCCACTGGTCTATAGTCATTCAGACCAGTCACTGTGGAGCTCTTTGGGACTGGGATGATGGTCGCGGTCTTCAGGCAGGTGGGAACTGACTCCAGTGCAAGTGAGGTGGTGAAGATGTCAGCCAGCACCTCACAGAGCTGGTCCGCACATTCCTTCAGAACTTTCCCTGGGATGTTGTCTGGTCCGGTTGCTTTATGAGGATTAATCTTTCTGAGACTGCCTCTCACTTCTGCTGCGGTCACTCTGAGATGCTCTTCATCTGGTGATGAGGTGAGTCTGGTGCTAGCTGGTCTGTTTGGATCATCAAAACGTGCATAAAACTTATTGAGGGCATCAGGCAGAGATGGGTCCCTGGGGCATTGTTTGTTCTTGCCTTTGTAATCTGTTATGCATTTAATACCCTTCCACATGCTCCGAGGGTCCGTCGGATAGTCGAACCTCGGATTCAGGAGGAGCAGTGTGGTTTTCGTCCTGGTCGTGGAACACTGGACCAGCTCTACACCCTCAACAGGGTCCTGGAGGGTGCGTGGGAGTTTGCCCAACCAGTTTACATGTGCTTTGTGGACTTGGAGAAGGCATTCGACCGCGTCCCTCGGGGGGTTCTGTGGGGGGTACTCCGGGAGTATGGGGTACCAGGCCCTTTGATAAGGGCTGTTAGGTCCCTGTACGACCGGTGTCAGAGCTTGGTCCGCATTGCCGGCAGTAAGTCAGGCTCGTTTCCGGTGAGAGTTGGACTCCGCCAAGGTTGCCCTTTGTCACCGATTCTGTTCATAACTTTTATGGACAGAATTTCTAGGCGCAGCCAAGGTGTTGAGAGGATCCGTTTTGGTGACCTTAGAATCGCTTCTCTGTTTTTTGCAGATGATGTGGTCCTACTGGCTTCATCAGTTCGTGATTTACAACTTTCACTGGAGCGGTTTGCAGCCGAGTGTGATGCGGCCGGGATGAGGATCAGTTCCTCCAAATCCGAGGCCATGGTCTTGAGCCGGAAAAGGGTAGCATGCCCTCTCCGGGTCGGGGAGGAGGTCCTGCCCCAAGTGGAGGAGTTTAAGTATCTCGGGATCTTGTTCACGAATGAGGGAAAACTGGAGCGTGAGATCGATAGGCGGATAGGTGCAGCGTCCGCAGTGAAGCGGGCGCTGTACCGGTCTGTCGTGGTGAAGAGAGAGCTGAGTCAAAAGGCAAAGCTCTCAATTTACCGATCGATCTACGTTCCCACCCTCATCTATGGTCATGAGCTTTGGGTTATGACCGAAAGAACAAGATCTCGGATACAAGCGGCTGAAATGAGTTTTCTCCGCAGGGTGGCTGGACTCTCCCTTAGAGATAGGGTGAGAAGCTCAGTCATCCGGGAGGGACTCGGAGTAGAGCCGCTGCTTCTCCACATCGAGAGGAGCCAGTTGAGGTGGCTCGGGCATCTGGTTAGGATGCCTCCTGGACGCCTCCCTGGTGAGGTGTTCCGGGCATGTCCCACCGGGAGGAGACCCAGAGGAAGACCCAGGACGCGCTGGAGGGACTATGTTTCTCGGCTGGCCTGGGAACGCCTTGGGATTCCCCCGGAGGAGCTGCTCCAAGTGGCTGGGGAGAGGGAAGTCTGGGCCTCCCTACTTAGGCTGCTACCCCCGCGACCCGACCCCGGATAAGCGGAAGAAGATGGATGGATGGATGGATGGATGGATGCTCCGTGGGTCTTGTGAGGTGAACTGTCCCTCGATCCTCTGTGCATACGTGGCCTTGGCCTTCTTAATGCCATCCTTCAGTTCATTCCTGCTCTTTCTCAGCTCCTCTTTATCTCCTGACTTGAATGCAGTGTCCCTGGCTGCTAGCAAGGCGTGAACTTCTTTATTTAACCAGGGTTTCCGGTTCGGGTAGGATTTAACATATTTTTTTATGGATACATTTTCAGAGCATGTACTGATGTAGCCCAGGACTGAGGAAGCATATAGTTCCAGATCAACTGAGCTTCCATCAGTAGCTGCTTCTCTGAGAAAAAAAAAGGAAGGTTTCTTCCATCAAGAAACCTTGATGGAAACACGGCTTGTGAGAGGGTGCTATTTATAAAACAGAGCTGAATACAGCACCTTAGACTGAGGAAGTCTTTTGGACAAAAGACGAAATGTTTCTATAGGTTTTTTTTTGCTTTGTTTTGTTTTGTTTTTTTGAATGTCCAGAGGACCAGACTTAGCTTTTTTAGATTTTTCTACATGGATTATTGAGCATGCATCAGGGTATTTAACTGGTGTTGGTTTCACTCCTTGGACTGCCTTTCTTCAAAATAAGACAAATGGGTGGTGAAATAAATATATATATATATATATATATTGATCATTTTAATACCGTATTTTAGGATCAGCACTTCCAAACCTGAGGCCCTTAGACCACAGAAACCACAGCAGGACCAAAGACACTACTACACTATAGAAATAGTACCTACACAACTACAGCTGGACCAAAGGCACCAAACCTGGACCACAAATGCTAAAATATACCATCTCAACAAAAAGCTCCCAGGTCCATAATTCCAACACAATGATGAAATGCATCAAAGTATGTCAGGGCTACTAAATCCATCAGTGGGAACAATCATATAAAAATGCACAGATTTTAAACTTCACTGTCTATATTAACATTATTGTTGAACTTTACCTGGTGTTGGTTTCACTCCTTGGACTGCCTTTCCTGAAAAACAAATGGGTGGTTAAATAAAAATATATATTTATCAATTTAATACCACATTTTAAGATCAGCACTTCCAAATCTGAGGTGCCTAGATCATAGAAACCACAAAAGGACCAAATACACTAAACCTGGACCACAGAAACCACACCAGGACCACAGAAGCTAAAATATATCATCTCTACAGGAAGCTCCCAGTCCATTTATCCAACACTATGATGAAATACATCAACGTATGCCGGATCTACTAAATCCATCTGTGGGTACAATAAAATAAAAATACACAGATTTTAAAATTAACTCTCTATATTAACATTACTGTTGAATACCCTGATGCATGCTCAATAATCCAGGGAGAAAAATCTAAAAAAGCTAAGTCTGGTCCTCTGGACATTCAAAAAACAAAACAAAACAAAGCAAAAAAAACTGTAGAAACGTTTCGTCTTTCGTCCGAAAGACTTCCTCAGTCTGAGAAGCTGTATTCAGCTCAGTCTTATAAATAGCACCCTCCCACAGTGGATCAACCAGTTCTCTGCATCGCCATCCGGAGATGATCACAGCCACTGAGTCAGCCATCCGTAACAACAAAATTAAAGAATTTGAAGCAGAACAACTCAGAGTCAAAGTTTCAGCCTGTCTCAGTAATGCCAAACCACCACCTTCCAACATCAGTAGAGAAGAGAGGGATGCACTCACCACTCTTAGCAAAGACAAAAACATCATAATTCTCCCAGCAGACAAAGGAAGGTGCACAGTGATTTTGAACCAGAAAGACTATCATGAGAAAGTTATGTCACTCCTTAGTGACTTAACCACTTATGAACCGCTGAAAAGAGATCCAGGAAGTGGTTACAAGAAGAAGTTGATAGATTGCCTGAAAATTTTGAAGCAGGACAAGGCTATTGACAATATTCTGTACCACAGACTGTACCCAGGGGAGGCCACGCCAAGTCTGTATGGTTTACCCAAAATCCACAAACAAGGTGTACCTTTAAGACCAATTGTTAGCATGATTAACTCGGTCACTTACAATGTTTCCAAATATCTGGCATCTGTACTCATCCCTTTAGTTGGCAGCTCAGAACACCACATACAGAACACCATGGACTTTGTGGATAAGGTGAGGGATGTCATCATGGAGACTGATGAAACAATGGTCTCTTTTGATGTCACATCACTCTTTACGTGCATTCCTGTTGATGAAGCAGTAGAGGTGGTCTGTTTAAGGTTAAAATCAGACACCACTCTGAACAGCAGGACCACACTTTCCACAGAACAACTGTGTCAACTCTTGAAACTGTGCCTGCAGTCAACCTACTTCACATATGGGGAGCAATATTATAGGCAGAAACATGGGTGTGCTATGGGGTCTCCAGTTTCTCCTATTGTTGCCAACCTGTACATGGAGGAGGTAGAAAAGAGAGCTTTGACGTCCTTTTCAGGGAGACCACCAAGTCATTGGTTCAGGTATGTTGACGACACCTGGGTTAAAATTAAATCTCAGGAAGTCCAACATTTCACTGATCACATCAACTCTGTGGATAAATATATCAAGTTCACACGAGAAGATGTAAAAAATGGCAGGTTGGCTTTCTTGGACTGTGAGGTCTCAGTTTCTGATAGAGGAAATTTGCAAACTGAGGTGTACCGCAAACCCACCCACACAGACCAGTATTTACAGTTTGACTCCCATCACCCTCTGGAGCACAAGTTAGGAGTCATCAGGACTCTGTACCACAGCGTCCCCACTAACTCAGGAGCCAGACAGAAGGAGAAATCACACACAAAACAGGCTCTAGAGAAATGTGGATATCCTAACTGGGCCTTCCTGAAAGCAGAGAAGAAACCCAAACAGGACTCTAGCCAGCCATCAGGTGAAAAGAAGGAACCCAGACCCAGACCAGTGGTCATTCCGTATGTTGCGGGAGTTTCAGAGACATTGAGACGTTTATTTTCTAAACACAACGTCCCAGTGGCTTTTAAACCCCAAAATACATTACGGCAAAGACTGGTTCATCCCAAAGATCCAGTCCCCCGGCACAAACAGAGTAATATTGTGTATGCTGTTCAGTGTCAGGAGGGCTGTGATCAGTCTTACATCGGGGAAACTAAACAGCCACTGGCCAAAAGGATGGCCCAGCACAGAAGATCAACATCATCAGGTCAGGACTCTGCGGTCTACACTCATCTCCAGGCCAGCGGTCACTCTTTCAGGGATGAAGATGTTCACATCCTTGATAGAGAGGAACAATGGTTTGAGAGAGGAGTAAAGGAGGCCATCTTTGTGAAAAGAAACCGTCCATCATTAAACAGAGGTGGAGGCCTCCGGGTTCAACTGTCCCCCTCTTACAATGCTGTTATTGCTAGTATCACTCAGCCCTCTGTGAATAGCAAACAACCATCAGGGTGTTAACGATCCATCGTCAGGCTGATGGTCCTCCTTGATCATGTGAGCAGCTGGTTTCAGCTGTCATCAGCCAACTGGTTGATCCACTGTGGGAGGGTGCTATTTATAAGACTGAGCTGAATACAGCTTCTCAGACTGAGGAAGTCTTTCGGACGAAAGACGAAACGTTTCTAGTTTTTTTTGCTTAATTTTGTTTTGTTTTTTGAATGTCCAGAGGACCAGACTTAGCTTTTTTAGATTACTGTTGAACTTTACCTGGTGTTGGTTTCACTCCTTGGACTGCCTTTTCTGAAAGTAAAGCAAAAGGGGTGGTTAAATACAAAAATACATGGATTTTAAACTTTACTGTCTATATTAATGTTACTGTTGAACTTTACCTGGTGTTGGTTTCACTTCTTGCACTGACTTTCCTGAAAGTAAGGCAAATGGGTGGTTAAATAAAAAAATGTATTTATCATTTTAATACCATATTTTTGGATCAGCGTCTCTAAATCTGAGGCGCCTAGACCAATAGAAACCACACCAGGAACAAAAAGACACTAAACCAGGACTAACTGCATCTAGACTAGAAACTACTCGAGGACCATATCAACCACAACTGGACCAAATACTCCAAACCTGGACTACGTATAGAAACTGCACCTGGCCTATAGAAACTGCACCTGGACCCCAGAAGCTAAAATGTACCATCTCAACAGAAGGCTCCCAGTCAATTTTTCCAACACAATGATGAAATGCATCAATGTCAGGGCTACTAAATCCATCAGTGGGCACAATCATATAAAAATGCACAGATTTTAAACTTCACTGTCTATATTAACATTACTGTTGAATTTTACCTGGTGTTGGTTTCACTCTATGAACTGCCTTTCCTGAAAGTAAAAAGCAAATGGGTGGTTTATTTTTTTCCTTTATCATTTTAATACCATGTTTTTAGGATTAGCTACTCCAAATCTGAGGTCATAGTCCTCAGATGAAAAACAGTGGACTGCCCTCCCAAGATTGGGGGTGAGGTTCTGCCTCTAGTGGAGGAGTTCAAAGTGAGCGGGGCAGATAGATCTGAGTTGCTTCTACCATTAGGTGGACTCTGTTGGTCTGTTGTGGTGAAGAGGATGCTGAGCTGCTGTTTTTCAGTCAATCTACATTTCTATGGCCACAAACTCTGGGTGGTGAATGAAAGATCGAGGCTAAGGATACATTAGTCATTAGTTTTCTCTGGGGGAAACTGGACTCTCCCTAGACGTAGGGTGAGAAGTTCAGTTATCCAGGAAAGACTCAGAGTAGAGCCGCCACATCGAGAGAAGCCAATTGAGATGGTTCAGGCATCTGGTAAGGATGCCCCCTGGACGCCTCCCTAGGGAGGAGTTCCAGGCATGTCTAACTGGAAGGAGACCCTGGAAGACCCAGGACACACCAGAAACTATAGGCTTTTTCAGAAGACAGTTCCGCAAAATGGCCACAAAGCCTATTCTGTGTTTATGCTCCCTCTGGAAGTTCATAAATAACTAATGAAGCCGCACTTCCCGCGCTCAAATGAGCTTTCAGAGTACAGCAAGAAGAGCAGAATCAAGAGGCATGGAAAAAAAACTTAAAGATGCTCTCATGGGTTGTTCCACTCAAGCTGCTGATGAGAGCAACATAATTCACAGAATGGTTCTTTCACCGCATTACGTGCACAGATCGAAGTACATCCGGTCCATCTGTCCGCGACCATTTTGACCATTGTGGTCATTTACTTGGTGGAATTTTCTTTCTATAGTTTTAATTCAGAAATAACCTGAGACTTGTCATGATTGTATCTGCACTCCTGCACTTTTTGCTAGTCTCTCCAAAAGCAACCCATCCTTCACTCACTGTGCCATTAAAGTTTGTATTTATTTCCTCCTTTGCACGCAGAGCAAGGAGCTCAAGGGTCTCTGTAATAAAAAGACATACAAACACAAAGTTCAAATCCGAAAGGAGTCCGGCTATGGCATTTTACTTTTAAGTCCCTCGTCTGGGTGGTCGCAGAAAGCGTCAATCAGCACTTCATCACATTACCCTAATCTAATCAGCTGGAGTAATAAAGCTGACCCACCTTATCAGAGGTTGTTACGGGCCAGTTACTACCTCACCGGGAGGTAGACATGCTAGGGAGGTAGGGTGTTTCAGTCCCCCCATCCTCACCTCAAGCTGCTGCCCCGAGACTCGAATCCACAACAAGCAGCAGACAAGTACATCAGTATTTTAGTATTTGTGTACTCTGAAGAATTATTAAACTATTCGAATACTGAAATACAGGTGCTGGTCATAAAATTAGAATATCATGAAAAAGTTGATTTATTTCAGTAATTCAATTCAAAAAGTGAAACTTGTATATCATATTCATTCATTACAAAGAGACTGATATATTTCAAATGTTTATTTATTTTTATGTTGATGATTATAACTGACAACTAATGAAAACCCCACATTCAGTTTTTCAGAAAATTAGAATATTACTTAAGACCAATAAAAAAGGATTTTTAGAAATGTTGGCCAACTGAAAAGTATGAACATGAAAAGTATGAGCATGTACAGCACTCAATACTTGGGGATCCTTTTGCCTGGATTATTATTATTATTATTTATTGATTGATTGATTCATTTTACATTGTTAAAAGAAAAACATTCTTACATGTAATATTAAAAGCAAGAAAAAACATAAAATGATTACTGCAGCAATGCAGCGTGGCATGGAGTCAATCAGTCCGTGGCACTGTTCAGGTGTTATGAGAGCTCAGGTTGCTCTGATAGTGGCCTTCAGATCTTCTGAATTGATGGGTCTGGTGTATCTGTAGTAATATAGACCTTCATGTCTAACCTGGTTTTACACCTTTTCACATCTCTCTGAAACTCTGAATGGTACACTTCTCCTGAGGCCCTCAAGGAGACGAGTGGACACTATTTTATTACATTTATTTGAATCAAACACATATTATTTCAGAAGAGACTTCCTTTTAATGTGTTAATTCAGAGTTAATTCTGAGAATAACTTGTCATTGTTTGATCATGTTTTATGCTGTTACCAATGATGGTCACTTCTTCATATGATGAACCAAAAACTATGGCAAAGTTGAATTATATGTCAGAATTACTTGTTCAGAGTAGTTTAGAAATGTTAAGACGTTAATCAAATGCTTAATCAGTAATCTGTATGACTGGCGACAGGTTTCTGTCACTTGTCTAAACATTTGCACTGGATAATCTTCACTTCTTTAACTTTTGATAATGCTTCTGACCTAAATTAAATCCCTCCCGTTCTCTGGCAAACAACCTATAAGCAGATGGATTTAACTGAGTCAACCCTCTTCTCTTATAAGGCCCCACTTCCTGTCCAGGGTCAGAATCTGGTGAGAAAGTAGAGATGAAAGCCTTTCTCCTTTTCTGTTGGTACGTCTGACCATTAAGCCAAAGGTCTACGTAACCAGTAAAGGACTTATAACATGCCTGTTATAAGTTCACTTCCAGCTGTAAAAAGCTCCATCTTGAATAAGAATTCCTCCTGAAGAATGTTTATGCTGAAAAGCTGAACCAGAAACCATCGTCATCACTCTGACTGATTTGAGGCCGACACACACAGACAGTGTGAGCAAACCGGCGACCTGCTGTTGGAGAGAGAGGGACGAACAAACCGTCTCTGTCCATCGTCTGGAAACCCCTCTTACCAGAAGAAGACTTCAAAGGTAAAGAGTGCTGTTTGTTTACAAACTTGGACTGGACCGGGTCGAGCTGATGTCAGCAGAGGATGTGCAATGCTGGTTACACGTTCTTTAGACAACTTTTACTTCATTCAATTTCTTCCCTCCTACTCCTCCTAAACTTTCTTATATTTTCTGAAGCCAGAAACTCTAAGTAATGTGCCTGCAGTATTAAGTAAATATGACTTTACTTGTCTGTCTCACTTGCACTGGAGTCAGTTCCCACCTGCCTGAAGACTGCCACCATCATCCCAGTCCCAAAAAGCTCCACAGTGACTGGTCTGAATGATTATAGACCGGTGGCCCTCACCCCGATAGTCGCTAAATGTTTTGAGAAACTGGTCATGTCCCACATCAAGACAGCCGTCAACATCAACGAGGACCCTCATCAATATGCATACCGTGAGAACCGATCAACAGAGGACGCCATCTCCTCTGTGGTCCACACTGCTCTCACCCACCTGGATCAGAAGGACTCATACGTGCGTCTGCTCTTTGTGGACTTCACATCTGCCTTCAACACCATGATCCCCCAAACTCTGATAGACAAACTATCCACACTTGGACTAAGCCCCTCTATTTGTAACTGGGTCTTAGACTTTTTAACAGACAGACCACAGTCCGTGAAGATCCACAACTTCTCCTCCTCCACCATCACCCTCAGCACTGGCTCTCCTCAAGGATGTGTGCTGAGCCCTCTTCTGTTCACTCTGCTCACATATGATTGTACAGCCACACATCCAGGCTGTCATATTGTTAAGTTTGCAGATGATACAGCTGTGGTGGGATGCATCACAGATAATGATGAATCCAGCTACAGACAGGAGGTGGAACATCTGGAGAGCTGGTGCAAAGAGAACAACCTTCACATGAATGTGAAGAAGACGAAGGAGATGATTGTGGACTTCAGAAGGAACAAACACACCCACACCCCACTGTATATAGGTGGATCTGCGGTGGAGGTGGTCTCCAGCTACAAGTACCTGGGTGTACACTTGAACGATAACCTCAGCTGGAGCAATAACACCACCAGCCTGATCAAGAAAGGTCATCAGAGACTCTACTTCCTCAGACGGCTGAGACGAGCCGGTCTGAGAAGCTCAGTCCTCACCTCGTTCTACAGGTGTGCAGTGGAGAGCGTCCTGTGCTCCAGCATCAACGTGTGGCATGGAGGCTGCACAGTTGCAGAGAGGAAAGCTCTACAAAGAGTGGTGAAGGCTGCACAGAAGTCTGTGGGAGTCAGTCTCCCCACCATCACAGACATTTACACCTCCAGATGCAGAAAAAGAGCCACCTGCATCTTCCAGCACTCGGCAAGGCAGGTCGCATATCTTTCTGCTCTTCCCTCCCTAAGTTTTTCCTACTCCCTGCTTGCTTTTCGTCTCGTCTGCGACCCTTCAGCGCTCACTCGAACCAATATGGAATTAATAAATTGGGCTGTTTCTTCAATGGATAAGATTTTTTCCACGAAGCGGACCGTGCCAGGAGAAGCTGTCTGTCCCTCCGACACACACGCGGCTGGATACGTGCTGGACTCGTGGGGTCAGTGGCAGCCCATGTGTCTGACCGTCTTAAGTGTCGAAGACGTGGAGGATTTGTGGATTATTGGATTATTGGTAGCAACTGCTCTGTTTTTTGGCGTAAGCGGAGTTGTTTGTTACTGGAAACTGAGGGAGGCTTCGGCAGCTATCAGCGCGCTGTCGGCACTACCTGATCAGCAAAATTCTCTGAACCGGGCCGTGAGCTCCTCATCCCAGCTGTTGTATGAGCTCAATCGCTCGCTTGGAGCGGTGGTTGAGCACCGCGGACCTGCTGTGCGTTTTGGGACTTGTTTACAGCCACCCCGGATCAATCAAGGGACAGATGGGGGTTCATAGAGCGGAGTGGAGCGGAACCACATATTTGGATT
>JBBPBX010000674.1:43811-81573 GCA_038048925.1 Garcialebias charrua
TATATAACTATATATAACTACTGTATGTATATAACTATATATACAGTATAACTATATATATTGTTATATATATATAACTATATACAGTATATATATAAAAATATATAACTATATATATAACTTTTATATATATAAAATATATATATATACTGTACATATACATATATTAGATACACAGTATACATATATACAGTATACAGTACATATATATACACACAAATATATACAGTATACATATATATACACACAAATAATTACAGTACTGTATACATACTGTATATATATACACACAAATATATACACATACATACACATATATATACAGTATACATATATACAGTATACATATATATAATACACAAATATTTACACACACATCTATCTATATCTATCTATATATCTATATATATATATATATATATATATATATATATATATACAGGTAGCCCTCGAGGTACGTCAGGGATTGGGACCTACGTGTGTGACTTAGGTCGATTTTGTCGTACCTCGCGGACCAAAAACACCTGCCTGTCGTAGGTCCGCGTTTCTGACATAGGTCGCGGCTATACCGCTAACGGAGCGCCGCACACATATTTAATGGCATGAGACTGAACAAGCAGACATACTAAGGCCATAAACACGCACAGAACTGCACAGTAAATGAATACTGTACTGTACAATAAATAAAAAATATAATGTCTTACTTTGAGCCGGTGTCCCCCGACTGCCAGGCGGACATTTGCGGCGAGCTCCCGGCCGCAGATGGCCCCTCCGCGGCATGTCGGCTCGGTGTCTTCGCCTGTGTTAGCTGCTCTGTTAGCTGCTGTCGTTAGCATGTCGGGCGGCGTTGTGGCAGCGATCGCGGGGCGATCGGCGGCTGCTCCTCCGGACCTGAGACGTCCACAGAGTTGACCGAGTGTTTCCAGCTAATTTATCCGTATGAGGCAACCCTGATCGGGCACACGGAGCCAGCTGACAGTAGCCTCTGGAGCTCCATTGACCGCAGTACAGTTGTAAAATGGCGACCGGAAGTGGCGACCGGAAACGACCGGAAGTTGCGTAAATACGATAAATTTCTAATCAAAACGTAAAATTAATAATTATACTTTATTTATAAAGCCATTTAAAACAACCACAGCTGCAACAAAGTGCTATACACATGAAATTAATAACTTTTAAACACACAAAAAAAATAATAATAAATTTTTATTTTTTTTTATCATATTTTTATTAAATATGATAAAATCGTAAGTCTGAGTTGCCGTAGGTCGCAGGTGTCGTACCTCGAGGGTTTCCTATATATATGTATATATATATATATATATATAGGGCAGCACGGTGGCACAACTGGTAGAGCTGCTGCCTCTCAGCGAGAAGGTTGCCGGTTCAAATCCCGGTCCGGGGGCCTTTCTGGGTGGAGTTTGCATGTTCTCCCCGTGCATGCGTGGGTTTCCTCCGGGTACTCCGGTTTCCTCCCACAGACCAAAAAACATGCATGTTAGGCTGATTGGTGACTCTAAATTGACCCTAGGTGTGAGTGAGAGAGTGGATGGTTGTTTGGTGTGAGTGAGACAGGTCCCTCTTGTAAATGAGTCCCCGTGACTCAACGAGGCTAGCCTGTATAAATAAAGGTTGAAATCATCATGACAGATAAACTGTTATCAAGTTGCTTCACAAACAACATAAGAGGTTTAAAAATTACAGAAACAGTAACACACTAATGGTAAAATTATGACATTTACAGCAGTAAAATTATAATCAAAATGTATAAGTGTAAATGTATATATATAAGTATAAATGTACAGTATATATAATGTATTAAATGTTTTATGTTGTTCAGGACGGCCTGGTCTTACAGCTCATCACCACAATGGACCGGTACAGAGTCCGTTAATACTGCAAATGCTGCACCAATCCGTCTGTCAAGCTCACGCTCCATTCTTCCCTCACTCGTGACCAGAACCCCACACTGAAGTTGACAGACACACTTACCAGTACTCTGATAGCAGCAGAGGAACAAGCAGCAGGTACACAAGTAAACCAGCACAGTAATTCAAAAATAAATTAAATCTAAGATAAATTTACTAAAATCAATATAAAATTGAACATTTATTTTTGTGAATGAGTAAAAAATGTTAGGTGCAACTGTATTTATTTTTCCTACTTTGAGTAGCAAACTTGGAGTCTTATTTTAAACTTTGTGATGCAAAAAATGACAATGTTTACTAATCTTTTTTTTTTTTTAAAGGTCCAGATGAGTGAAAAGCTCGTAGACACGGGTCCAGTCTCAGATCCTACTCCTGCGTCCATTCTCAGATCCTACGCCTGATGGGTCCAGTCTCAGATCCGGAGGAGTTGGCGCAGTCGGGTGGTCCCGCATGGCGAGAAATCGGTTCATTTGTCAGAAACTGCGCTCGGCTCCATCATTCCTTGTTGAAGAGTGTTTTGATAAATCATTTCATTAAAATACATAAAATCTCCCACAGTTCTCATATTGTATTCAGTTTAAATTGTTTTGAATTTATAATTATAGCTTTTATTCTGAACTTTATCAGTCTACTCCTGGAGGATGAACAGCAACATGCATGTTTTTATGTTTTGTACGTCAATAAAACACTAAACTGGTAAGTTACCAAAAGAACAATCACTGCATCTAAGTTTTATTTATGTGCAGTAGAACTTCTCATTATTGGACATTAAACAACGTATTCAACGTATTGAAATAAACAAAGTGAAACTTGGTACAACTGTTTTATTCAAACTAAAGGTAAGCACACATTCATTTAGCAATGCATGTTTTCACAGCAACACCAAATGTACTTGAAAAGCAGATTCGTCCATCTTTCATCCATCCAGCTTCATCGATCTCCTGGGACTCAGTACCTTACACAGAAACACAAAGGGAGAAAACGATTAAAATGCTTTCAGGCTTTCACTACTGGATTAAAAGGAGTTACCAAATTGTAACTTTTCACCACTAACTTTATTAACAAAGGCAGATCATAGTGGAAAATAAATATCAATGACATTTACTGAGAAACGTTAAAAATACTATGACTGAGCAATAATTACAAATAATTTATTTTGTTAACACTAATTTAAGTATGAAAGGCAGTCTAAATAAATAATGTAGTAATGTGAGAAATATCAGCCATCTTTACTAACAAGCTTATCAATTAAGCTGAAGTAGCAACAGTGTTTAAAGTAGCACAGATTGGCTTAGCTGATGTAGCCTTTACTAAAGTACACATGGCTGATATTTACTATGGCACAAGTTACATTAGCTAAGCTATTCTTTGTTACGTTAAAATACGCTGATATTTACTGTAGCTCAAGCTATGAGCTAAGCACGCAGTAAACAACACCAATCTTTAGCAAAGACTAGCTGCTGTAGCTATGAGGGACATCTATGTGTACATTATTGTAATCACTTACTCTGCCAGTCATCAGAACAGTTATTAACATGAAGATTTGGACGTCCTTCACAACTCTGAACTGGTAGAGCTGCTGCCTCTCAGCGAGAAGGTTGCCGGTTCAAATCCCGGTCCGGGGCCTTTCTGGGTGGAGTTTGCATGTTCTCCCCGTGCATGCGTGGGTTTCCTCCGGGTACTCCGGTTTCCTCCCACAGACCAAAAAACATGCTTGTTAGGCTGATTGGTGACTCTAAATTGACCCTAGGTGTGAGTGTGAGAGTGGATGGTTGTTTGGTGTGAGTGAGACAGGTCCCTCTTGTAAATGAGTCCCCGTGACTCAACGAGGCTAGCCTGTATAAATAAAGGTTGAATGAATGAATTAATTAATTAAGCATCCATCCATGGATTTAAAGCTGCAGCTCCTCCATTGTGGGCAACGATCAGAGAAATTTATTGGTGACAACTTGTTGCCCTTCTCCACCAGGGGGCAGTACCGCTTCGCCTGACATTTATTCCTCCTACTCAACTCCAACCACTGCTAAATATGCACCTTGGTCAAGAGTAGCTTAGCTTAGCTCTGTCTGCTCGGTCCATAGATATATACGTATACATATGTATATATCTATGGCTCGGTCCATATATGATATCTATGGCTCGGTCTGTTTATCCTACTAAAATGGCTAGTCACATGTCTGGGAACTATGTATTACATGTCCGTCCAGTTGATGGCGGTAATACACAAAGTTTGTAAACTGCCAGAAAACGTCATAGAAGAAGAATAAGGACCACTTCAAAATAAGTCAAGGTAAAGTTTAAAAGCGAACGGTTTGTGATTTTACATAAAGGGTTATTTCAGAAAACGCACAGCGAAGCTTTAGCACCCGGAGCCGCATTTATCTGACTCGTTTTCTGTTTTCTGTCATCTTCGCTAACACAGCAGGAAGCTAACATTAGCTCCCGTGTTAGCACAGCAAGCTACTCTGCAGAAATGCATCTTGTGTTTAGCCATACATCTGTGGCTAAACTAAAACAAGGAGTGGTTATGTGTTTTTAAACAAACTAGCACGTTGTCATTTTCCCAACAACCTCTCTGTGCTTGTTATATTTTGGTTGTTGATTTATTAGCTAACGAGCTCAAACGATGGACGACTTGAAAATAAAAACCTTAACAGAGTTGAAATTTGCTAAATATATATTTGTATGGATGGTTAAGACAACTTGTTGATTGCTCTTTGATATAATCTTGTTTACTAAGGAGACCTCTTTCCATCCAAAGCTTTATTTTTACTTTGTTGTTGTTAATAAGTAGTTAATAAGTTACTTGAGTAATGCCTGTAACAAAGTTTTCACCCCCTTCTGCTGTGCTATGCGTTGATTGCTGTTCAACCAAACATTATAAATTGGATTTTGACAAATTTAAAGAAATGGCTTAAATAAGGGGTCACACTTTTGTCTTTGCAGCAAGAACCAGTTTATGCAATTGAAGGACCAGCAGACAAAACACACTGCACATATATAATTTCATTATTCCATGTTGTTATTTTGTTCCTCTTTCGGCTGCTCCCCTTCTTCAGGGGTTGCCACAGCGAACTAACTCGCACGAAGACTTGGTGATTGTTTTTACGTCAGATGTCCTTCCTGACACAACCACTGACCACCGTGCTACCACATCCCTCTGTGGAGCAGAGAGCTGATATAGGGCGCCCGGGGGAGCAGATGGTGGGGATTAAGAGCCTTGCTCAAGGGCTCAGAGTAGGGGAAATGAGGGTGGAGGCAGGTGTGGGTGTTTCACCTTTCCCACCCATGTTTTGATGTTGTTGTTGATCTGCGTAGTTGAACTGGCAACCTTTCGATCACAGGCCCACTTTCTCTACCCTCTGCGCCACCGCTCCCCATGTATAATTTTATATAAACATTTTATATTTTGCACTTTAATTTATATTATATTATTTAGTAATGTATATAATGCAACTCACCATAACACAGACTCCATGGGAACCCTGAGCTTGTTTCTCTACGACTAGATGGTCCCATTTGATTGGAGACTGAAACTGGATCATCTTTCTTGTGTCCAGTATACTCTGTAGTCTTGTTTTTGTTGCGGTCACTGCAGAAAATCCTGCTTCACACTGATGTTGTAAATGGAAGCAGGTTTTTCAATGTTTTTGTGGTGATCTCAGCATATTCTGCCTTGACTTTAATCCAGAAATTAGACGGTCTTCCACCATCATTTGTTATTTCAAGCAGTTGATCTTCAAGTATTGACTGAGTCGATTTACCTGGAATATGAAGACTGACTCTGGAAGAACAAGTCTACCTTCAACTCGCTAGTAGTCCTCCGTTAACTCCTACAGTTTTCTGCTCATATACGCTGTGAATTTGTTTTTGTTCTTTTTTCTTAGAGATTTCACAAATTTGTATCGAAAGTGAACGTATACGTATAAAATCTGTACAGAGATTGGTATATCTGGGTTCATTCTAAAAAGTTCAAGACAAAAAAGAAACAATTGGACTTTATTTGTAGCAGAAAACATTTCTCATCTGAGGAGCTTTCTCAGTTCAAAGAACAGAGAATGTGGGGTTCATGTTATAAAGCTGATTCTAGATGTACAGTATATGCAGATTGCCCTATCAATCCTCAAAATAGGGGTTCGTTAGGGTCTTAGACTGACTCATAGATAGGCCACTGTGGTAACATGAAATTTCTAATAGGAGTGAAAATGACTTTGCATCAGAATTAAAGCTGCATTATAAGTTTTTTAAAGTTGAAATTTGAGACCTCCTTTTCTGTTTAAAGATGGTTGCTCTGTTTTTACATAAATAACTTCCTTCACCTCCCCCTCCAAAAAAAATAAATAAATCTGTCTTCTCGGTCCAAAATGTTACTGAGATTCTTCACCAGCGTGTATTTGGGCAAACCTTTACCACAGTTGATGACCTTCTGTCAAATGCTGCCAAAAGTGAAAGCTGAAACCGTGAACCAGTCTGCGGCTTCTTCACTTGACGACGAGTTGGTGCCACAAGTTTGACTTGAGGCCTCAAGGAGCCAATCTGTGACAGAAGACCAAGTCTGATGAAACATTGTTTATGGTGTTGCTATGGACCAACCAGCATATGTTCTGCTACTGTGAAGCTACTTTTCAAAAATGGATCGATAAGGTTTCATGTATTAATCTTTTTTGTCTGTTAAATCAGATTGTTCATCACCTTTTTCCAGACTGGAGTTCAGCATCAACCAGTGAAGCACTGGGTCCAACATCCTCTGCACCCCCAGAAGATCTGAAGTGAGTCTGAACAGGACCTCAGTCTCTGCCGAGACCATTTGTCTATTGCGATGCTATTTTTAAAATGTTTTTGTCCAAAAATTATTTTCTTGTTTTATTAAATCAATAAAATGTAATTAGAGTTGATTTGAAGTTCATTCCTATTTAGACAGTTTTCAGTATTGTCTTGTGGTTTCAGGCTAATTTTATGAAATTGATGGAAGTTTACCATTAAAATAAGATTTCTTAGGTGCTAAATTTAGTGTTTTTCTATCTCTTGTTTCAAACTGTTTAGTGCGAAACTCAAACAAATGTTCTCTTTTACCAGCTGACATTTTATTTCTCTCTTTTTATAATTCTTGATGTTTTACCTTCTCTGCTCTCTCTTGCTAGTGAAGACCTGAAGGTGAAATTAAAAGGAGGACGACGGAGGACGCACCAGTGATGGATGTCACCGGTTGAAGAAGCTACCCCATTCCATTTTTTAGTTTGTTTTCCTTTCCAGCTGCTGTTTGCTACTGGATCATTATCTTCCCTTCTGCTTAAGACGTGCTCTTCCTCCATAACAGCGTTTACTTATTGGTTAAGATTTTTTTTTTTTGTGCATTGGTAGACTGATGCACCCATCGTTGGGGTCAATGTAAAAATCCAAAACACAGTTTTACGTATCTCTGGCAAACCCTCTTCACCATTTCTGGGTCCACAGATCTCCCTAACCTTAAGAAAACTGTGAAAACCATGTCCTATCCCCTGTATAATCCCAATGCTCTGGGGAATCAAAGTTCCTCCCAGGACCAGTATGGAACCCCTGGACGATCTGACAGTGAACGCTGGAGGGCACAGCGTCACCCTGGACCTGATTTTGGCTTCAGCTCTCCTGCAGATGACCACTTGGGGAGTCTAGTCCCACAGTTTCGAGAGGCGCCGATGAGTTACAGACCAGAGCAGAGGATGGTCAGCTTGGATGTAGAGGCTTCTGGAGACCAGTATCCGAGCAGAGGAGGAGAGGAAGTGAGGCATCAGTCTTTAGGTCATGGTTCTCACTTCACTCAAAGAGACGAGCGATATTCTCCTTCTCACTTCACTCAAGGAGATGAACAATATTCTCCTCCAAGCGAACCAGTGCCGTCCTACCTGGATGTGGACAGATGTAGGGTGTCCGACGTTGAGAGTGGCAGCAGTTCCTTGAACTGGTTGCAAATGTTAAAAAAACCCACAAAGGATAATTCTTCAAAGTTTGATTCTTCTGTTTCGTCGGACTTCCTTCACAGAAGTGACGATATTTTCCCTTCCACTGAAAGACATGACAGACAGTCCATTCAAGGTTCAAGCAGTTACAGTGATCCAATGCCAGAACAACCAGAGCAATGCAACAAGCCCAGTACCCCCCAGTACACTGCTGAAGTTGCTACTACAATCCTTAAGGATTATGGTCTAGAAAAAGAAGACTTGGAATTACTCCTTTCTTATCCTGAGGATCAGCTCACTTCTGATAATCTGCCTAATCTCTTGAAGCAGATTTGTCTGCAGAAACAGAAGAAAGCTCCTACGACACAACTTTACACCGACCCCCAGCCCAGCCCCAGTTTTACAGGGAAAGATAAGTCGAGTAGCACTAGACAAACAGGGATTTGCAAGGAAATTGTGCCACCAAACCCTTTAAAAAGAAGTCAAGTCCTTGAGTATAGACACAAAGGGAAATTCACATTAGCCGGGAAACAAGCTGAAAAGACGAATAGAGTTATCTGTGGTGATAAGCTTCAAAGGCAACCTGGCGCTCCTCAGCCAGCCCAAAGTGGAGCAACAGTCTCTACCTTTGTGCAACCTCCTACCAGTGGGCAGTCTGTTGGGATGGTGAAGGTTCGAAAGAGGCCACCTGGGTACAAGATTAGAGACTGCGCCGGGGTCCTACCAAAACGGTTTCCACATATCTGCAGCCATTGTGACACAACATGCTTCACAGCAGCGGTAAGAGGACAAATTCAGTCTTTTCATTCTTTATTTAGATCTTTTTTTCGTCGTTTGACATTTTAATTTGATTAATACAAAATTAGGCTTTTTCAGATATTTTCCAAGTTATTTTTAACTTGCATCATTGATTTTTGGTAATTGGCTATTTTTTTATTAATTTTTTGTGATATCAAACTGTCATGTCTTATGTGTACACACCGGTATATACAGTGGGGAAAACAAGTATTTGATACACGGCCGATTTTCTACATTTTCCCAACTACAAAGAATGAAGAGGTCTGTAATGTTAATTGTACCGTAGGTACACATTAACTGTGAGAGACAGAATGTAAGAAAATATTCCAGAAAATCACATTGTATGAATTTTAATTAATTTGCATTTTATTGTATGAAATAAGTTTTTCATACAATAGAAAAACAATATTGGGCACAGAAACCTTTGTTTGTATTTACAGAGGTCAAATGTTTCCTGTAGTTCTGGACACACTGCAGGAGGGACTTTATCCCACTCTGTACAGATCTTCTCCAGATCATTCAGGTTTCGGGGCTGTCGCTGGGCAACATTGAGATCCTCATTGCTAGGTTGGAGCAGTGGGTGGGCATCACAGGGTCAGCCCTCAATTGGTTCAGATCCTACCTCACTGACGGATCATTTTGTGTTTCCATCAACGATTTTAGTTATGCAGTGGCGGCACTTAGATGGGGGGTTCCGCAGGGGTCCATCCTGGGTCCTCTCCTATTCTCCTTATACCTGCTGCCACTTGGTGCTATTTTCCGAAACACATAATACCTTTCCACTTCTATGCCGATGACGGTCAAATTTACTTCCCCCTAAGACACAATGGTACATGCTCTATTCAACCTCTGCTCGACTGCCTGGCTGACATCAGGTACTTGATGGCTTTAAATTTCTTAACTTCTTCTTCCTCCAAAAACGGAGAGTGAAGTTGATACCACAAAACTCTGTTTGGTCTCATTCTACTACATGACCTTCTCCCATGCCTCCTCTGGATCATCCAGATGGTCATTGGTGTACTTCAAACAAGCCTGAACATGTACTTGTGTGAGCAGGTGGACCTTGCATGTCCTGCAGGATCTTAAACCGTGACGGTGTAGTGTGTTACTAATGGTTCTCTTTAGCAGTTTTCGCATTGACCAGCCCTATATGGCCCGGGCCGCCCTGCCCCGCCTTCTAACCCGGGTTCAGCGTGTTCACATTTTCCTTTTTTTCCCCGGCTCCGCACTCGTTTTGGAACCATCTCCACCGTGGTTCTATCGGGCCGAGCTCCCCCGGCCCAGTTTGACGTCATGTACTGCTCACATTTGATTCGTTGTTTGCAGCAGGGGCTGGACTCGTTCTAACAATCTTAGCGCGAGAGCTGCATTTCATTAAAAATTAACTACAGAAACCCCTAAAAAAATTGTTAGCTGAATTAGTTTTTCTGAGTTAAATTTTTGTTAATAACTGATTACAAATCAGCTTATGTATCTGTTAGAACGTACCGTAAATAACACGAAGCGCGCACCCATTTCCACCTTTCCGCGCGACCTGAATGTCATTAAACAATAACTAATATTGTCTAACTGTTGCGCGCAGCCAGAGTTTTAAAATATAACTAATAATCTCTAACTTCTACTTGCAGCTAAAAAGTTAAGAGGGGTGATTTCTATATGGGTAAGGTGGACTCCTCAAAATCCAGTCTGCTGCTGTAGCTCAAAGCGTTAATACACTGCTATTTTGACCCGGCGAAGCGGGTTCGCTTCCCGCCTAGGACAATGTTATTTTACTTTTTTTTTTAATTCACATTTTCTTTTAAATAAAAAGGAGTTTGGTTAACAAACTCCTTTTTATTTACTCCAAAAAAAAGAAAGAAAGTAAAATAACTTTGTACCAGGCGGGAAGCGAACCCGTTTCGCCGGGTCAAAATAGCAGTGCATTAACGCTTTGAGCTACAGCAACGGACTGGATTTTTAGGTGTCCACCTTACCCATATAGAAATCACTCTCTTAACATTCTAGCTGCACGTAGAAGTTAGAGATTATTAGTTATATTTTAAAACTCTGGCTGCGCGCAACAGTTAGACAATATTAGTTATTGTTTAATGACATTCAGGTTGCGCGGAAAGGCGGAAATGGGTGCGCGCTTCGTGTTATTTACGTTGGAACATAAGCTGATTTGTAATCAGTTATTAACAAATATTAAACTCAGAAACACTAATATATATATACTCAGCAAACAATATTTTTTAGCGGCGTCTCCTCTCTTAAAACACTATAAGCGCGCACACAAGAACACTCCACCCACGTCAAGTGAACACTCCACCCACGTCAAGTGAACACCCCACCCACTTCAAGGCTTGCTCTCCAGACAGTGCGTAATGAACGAGGGCGGGCCAGGGCTGGCTCTGGGCCAAACAGAGACGAGCCGGACTGGGGAGGGCCGCGCAATGCGAAAACGGCTTCTGAGACTGTGGTCCCAGCTCCCTTCAGGTTGTTGACCAGGTCTTCCTGCGTAGTTCTGGGCTGATTCCTGACCTTTCTCAGTATCATCCTTACCCCACGAGGCGAGATCTTGCATGGACTGAGTCATCATCAAAATGATGACAAAAAAATTGAATCAATACCTATATTTAAAAAGTTGATTAAACGCAAATTCTTAAATAGATATCTACAAATGCAAAATTGTTAATTTATTAATCTTCAAAAATTGTTATGGGCTATGAATTTTTGTTAATGTATGATCATTGTTTGATTTGAGTGTTAAACAGAATTTTGTTTTTAAAAGGGGCAAGGAGCCAAGATGGTCTAGTGGCAGGGTTTTTGACTACGGACCCGAAGGTCGCGGGTTCGCGCCCCGGCCACTACCCAGCTTGGGGTGTCTATGAGTGCACACCTATTTCTCCAGCTCCCCGGGCGCTTTCGGGCTGCTCACTGCACCACCTGGTAGGTGGTTGGGTTAAATGCAGAGACGAATTTCGTCTGTGTATGGGAAACATACGCAGATGACAGGAATAGACATTATTATTATTATTATTATTATTATATTATAAGAATTTTATTCTTCATCTGCTTCCTTTCATTTTAAATCTGTTTTTTTGCTTTCTATATATGTTCTGAATTTGTTGTTTTATGTTTTGATTTGAGATGAATAAATTACATAAAATAAAAAATAAAAATAAAAATCTTGCGTTTCTTCCATTTTCTAATGATTGCAACAACAGTTGTTGCCTTCTCACCAAGCTGCTAGCCTGTTGTCCTGTAGTCCATTCCAGGCTTGTGCATGTCTACAAGTTTGTCCCTGGTGTCTTTAGACAGCTTTTTGGTCTTGGCCATGGTGGAGAGGTTGGAGTGTGGACAGGTGTCTTTTACACAGGTAACAAGTTCAAGCAGGTGCAATTACTACAGGTAATGAGTGCAGTTGTCTCAGGTTGGAGTTGTCTCAGCTCTCAGGTTGTATGTTCTTGCATCCCGATCCGAACCTGCTTGGATCTCGAACCTGCCAAACCTCAGGAAATGCTGAGACCACACAAACCAAGGACCGGGCCGTCACAAAATGCATAAAAACATTGTTGCCAACAGAATGACCCGTGTTTGTTGTTTTGTTATTTCTTATTTGTTTATTCTATTGCCAGTGTGTCAAATTTAATTAAGTTTTCTTGATTTGTGTATTTGTCTTTGTCTTATTGAATAAAATACCATCATTTAATCGAAAGCTTATTACCGGTACTTGGCGTGATGGGACAAACTTGGAATGCATTCATATTTTTAGGTTTTTAAAGTTAAGTGTATCTTTTTGGTTAATTTGAAATTGACTCATCAAAACAGGTGACAGCTGTGCTCTCGTCTCTAACTTTGTTTTGTTTGTTCTGGTTAACCAGGAGTGGGAGCCCCATTGCAAATCCCGCCTTCACGTTTTGAACGTCACAAACTTCCTGAAAAAGTCAGTGTTTTCCTTTTTTCTGGCAAACAGTTTTTTTACGTTATGTCAGAATTATTCTAATATTGCCAATGTGTACCTTCTAGATAATAATAATAATAATAATAATAATAATAATAATGAATTCAATTCATAACGCACTTTTCATTAATGAAAATCTCAAAGTGCTACAAGGAGCAACAGAATTAAATGTCAATAAAACAAATAATAAAACAATTAAAATCAATAACAATATCAGCTAAGATCAAAAGTAGAATCATGAGGAGGTAGAGTATGCTTGGTCGAAAAGAAAGGTCTTCAAGCCGCTCTTAAAGTCAACCACAGACTGTGGGGCTCTTAGACAGTCAGGAAGAGAGTTCCACAGGCGGGGGGCAGCCACACTGAAAGCCCGGTCTCCCATGGTCCTTAATTTGGTTCTCGGAATGTGAAGGAGATTGCTGTTCTGTGACCGCAGCGAACGGGTGGATGAGTATGGAATAAGAATATCCTTCAGATAATCTGGTGAAGTTCCGTGTAGATAAGCTCCTTTGAACTAATTTCAGCTTTTTTCTGCTAATTTTAGTTTCTGATTTGCTCATTTCAGCTTTTTGTGATCTATTCTCTCTGCCTGTTTCAGCTTATTCTGCTACGTTAGCTTCTGTTCAGCTTCGTCTACATTTCTGCCGTTTCTCTACTTTTCCTGCTTTCAGCAAATTTCAGCTGTTAAGACAACTCACAGTTCAGCGCAGGGGTTCTCAGACTTTTTGGGTTCAAGGAAGAAAAACAGAAAAGAAAAAAACCACTAGACAATTACTAGAATAAATATTTCATAATAATGGTGTGGAGAGGATGGCTGTAAGGGGAGAAGGGAGGCCATCAAGAAAAGAAATAAAAAAAAAAAGACAACTCACAGTTCAGGGCAGGGGTACTCAGACTTTTTGGGTTCAAGGACCCCCTACAGGGGAGAAAAAGTTTCAGGGACCCCCTCATAACTCTCAAATATTTGTGGAACATAAATACTTAAGACTTGTACATTAAAGCTACAGTATGTAAGATTGTAATGTAGTCTGTAACTTTTCAAACTATATATTTTTAACATATTTCTTCACTCAGTCACTATCTACTGACAAACTGATGTTAGACAAAGTAATCTCTGAAAAAAACTATAGTCCCCTTGCTTCTCTATCAGCATTTATAAAAACACTGAAAACACAGAGTGACCAGGACACTGACAGCCAATAAAAACAGAGTTTGTAACCAGCCAATAAAAACCAAGCTTGAATTCGAATCAGCCAATAAAAACAGAGCTTGAATTTGAATTTTAACAGACCACAAGGGGGCAGTGCCATATATGGCTCTGAGGGGGAGGGATCAGAATGCTTTGCTTGTTGAAATTTTTTCTAAGTGCTGATGTTCTACAGAAACTGCAGACTCCACCTTTAATAGTGTTAATACAATTTTTATACTTTTAAACATATATGGGGTATTTTTTCATTCAAGACAACATTTTTTATTTATTTATTTCAACTTCCTCCTTTGGGTGCTCACCCAGAAAATTTTGAATGAATTTGATGTGATTTCCTGCATTTTGGTATATTTTAGCAGGTTGTTAAACATCTACTGTATATGCTTGTAAAAAAAAAAAGAAAGAATTTGCGGACCCTCAAGCACAGGCTCGCAGACCCCTAGGGGTCCGGGGGCCCCAGTTTGAGAACCGCTGGTTTAGAGTACTTTATTTGTGGCTGTTTCTCTTTTGTTGTTATCATTTGGTCACTTTGCTGTTTTAAAAATCTTATAATTTTCATAATTTTTTCTCCCCATAGATATCCTGATTTGAATAAACAATCAAGGTAAATTTCTTTGTTTTCATACAAACCTCAACCACAGCGTCTTCAGCATCTTGACAGTTTACTTAACGTTTAAATTGTTTTCTTTCTGTTTTCAGTCTGACAGATTTGACCACTAAAAGTTTCAGTTTCACCACTGACTCCAGTTCAAAGAGTAAAATTGTTAAACCCGGTCATGGCTCTCGCTCCCGTTCCCGTTCACAAGGCCCTTCTCGCCACCGCAACTCAGGGGATAGGCGGGACAGGTCCAGAGATAGATCCCGCTCTTTCAGCCCACGGCCTCGTCAGAAAAGAAGAAGATCGGCCAGCCGGTCCCGCTCTCGTTCCAGATCCCGCTCTCGTTCCAGATCCCGCTCCCGCAGTCCTCGTCGCTATGCTGACTCCACGAAGACATACAAGACAAAGACAGAAGAAAAAAAGACAGAAAGCAGTTTCAGGTGTGAAAATTCATGTGACGTGTAAATGTTTGTATCTCTAAAAATGCTTCCATTAATTCCCGGTCTTGTTCTTTGTCTCCGTCTTCCTCTACCTTTATTCAGGAGAAGAGAGGAGAGATTGTCTTTTCCAAGGAGAAGTTGAGAAAGAAAAACATCATCGGAGCGATCTACCCCCCAACGAAAGAGGTCGACCAGCAGAGACAATCTGGCCAGGAAACCCATTGAAACCTCAAGTTCGTCAAACTTTAATACTCTGAAATTACAAGGGTTTTTAACAAATTATGAAATGCGACAAACTCACAACCAAACTTCAAAGTTACAAGAAATCTCAAAATTGACAAAAGTATGAAATGTATTTATTCCCTTTTGGCTTATCTGTATTTTGTTGCCTCATTGGTTTTGTAGGATTTGTATTCAACTATAGGGCTGCAGGTATCAAATACAGGTGCTGGTCATAAAATTAGAATATCATGAAAAGGTTTATTTCAGTAATTCCATTCAAAAAGTGAAACTTATATTCATTCATTACACACAGACTGATATATTTCAAATGTTTATTTATTTTAATGTTGATGATTATAACTGACAACTAATGAAAACCCCAAATTCAGCATCTCAGAAAATTAGAATATTGTGAAAAGGTTCAATATGAAGACACCTGGTGTCACACACTAATCAGCTGATTAACTCAAAACACTTGCAAATGCCTTTAGTTTAAATGATCTCTCAGTCTAGTTCTGTAGGCTACACAATCATGGAGAAGACTGCTTAGTTGACAGTTGTCCAAAAGACGACCATAGACACCTTGTACATGAGAGCAAGACACAAAAGGTCATTGCTAAAGGGCTGGCTGTTCACAGAGCTCTGTGTCCAAGCACATTAATAAAGAGGTGAAGGGAAGAAAACGATGTGGTAAAAAAAAGTGATAACCTCACCCTGGAGAGGATTGTGAAACAAAACCCATTCCAAAATATGAGGGAGAATCACAAAGAGTGGACTGCAGCTCGAGTCAATGCTTCAAGAACCACCACACACAGACATATGCAAGACATGGTTTTCAGTTGTCACGTTCCTTTTGTCAAGCCACTCTTGAACAAGAGACAGCGTCAGAAGAGTCTCGCCTGGGACTGTTGCTGAGTGGTACAAAGTTATAATAATAATAATAATAATGTCTATTCCTGTCATCTGCGTATGTTCCCATACACAGACGAAATTCGTCTCTGCATTTAACCCAACCACCTACCAGGTGGTGCAGTGAGCAGCCCGAAAGCGCCCGGGGAGCTGGAGAAATAGGTGTGCACTCATAGACACCCCAAGCTGGGTAGTGGCCGCGACCTTCGGATCCGTAGTCAAAAGCCCTGCCACTAGACCATCTTGGCTCATGTTCTCTGATGAAAGTAAATTTTGCATTTCCTTTGGAAATCAAGGTCCCAGAGTCTGGAGGAAGAGGAGAGGCACAGAATCCACATTGCTTGAGGTCCAGTGTCAAGTTTCCACAGTCAGTGATGGTTTGGGGGGCCATGTCATCTGCTGGTGTTGGTCCACTGTGTTTTCTGAGGTCTGAGTTCAACGCAGCCGTCTACCAGGAAGTTTTAAAGAACTTCACGCTTCCTGCTGCTGACCAATTTCATGGAGATGCAGATTTCATTTTCCAACAGGACTTGGCACCTGCACACAGTGCCAAAGTTACCAGTACCTGGTTTAAGGACCATGGTATCCCTGTTCTTAATTGGCCAGCAAACTTGCCTGACCTTAACCTCATAGAAAATCTATGGAGTATTGTGAAGAGGAAGATGTGACACACCAGACCCAACAATTCAGAAGAGCTGAAGGCCACTATCAGAGCATCCTGGCCTCTCATAACACCTGAACAGTGCCACTGACTGATCGACTCCATGCCACGCTGCATTGCTGCAGTAATCCAGGCAAAAGGAGCCCCAAGTATTGAGTGCTGTACATGCTCATACTTTTCATGTTCATACTTTTCAGTTGGCCAACATTTCGAAAAATTCTTTTTATTGGTCTTAAGTAATATTCTAATTTTCTGAAAAACTGAATTTGGGGTTTTCATTAGTTGTCAGTTATAATCAACATTAAAATAAACATTTGAAATATATCAGTATGTGTGTAATGAATGAATATAATATACTGTACAAGTTTCACTTTTTTAATTGAATTACTGAAATTAATCAACTTTTTCATGATATTCTAATTTTATGACCAGCACCTGTATTTCAGTATTCGAATAGTTTAATAATTCTTCAGAGTACACAAATACTAAAATACTGATGTACTTGTCTGCTGCTTGTTGTGGATCCGGGTCTCGGGGGCAGCAGCTTGAGGTGAGGATGGGGGGACTGAAACACCCTACCTCCGTAGCATGTCTTTACCTCCCGGTGAGGTAGTAACTGGCCCGTAACAACCTCTGATAAGGTGGGTCAGCTTTATAGCTTCAGCTGATTAGATTAGGGTAATGTGATGAAGTGCTGATTGACGCTTTCTGCGCCCACCCAGACGAGGGACTTAAAAGTAAAATGCCATAGCGGGACTCCTTTCGGATTTGAACTTTGTGTTTGTATGTCTTTTTTTTTTACAGAGACCCTTGAGCTCCTTGCTCTGCGTGCAAAGGAGGAAATAAATACAAACTTTAATGGCACAGTGAGTGAAGGATGGGTTGCTTTTGGAGAGACTAGCAAAAAGTGCAGGGGCCTCATGTATCAAAAACCTGCGTGGATTTCCCACTGAAAAGTGACGTACGGTGAAATCCAGAAAAGTGTGCACGCACAAAAAAATCCAGATTTATCAAACTGTGCGTACACCTGAATCCACGCACATTCCTTTTGTACATCACAACCAACGTGGAACTGAGCGCACGTGAGACACCTCCCCTGACACGCCTTCATTTACATATGTTAAACAGATGCAAATTACTTCCTGCATGTGTGAAGGACATGTTTGTTTGATCCCTGCGCGATCAGAAATCATTTCTAGATTCAGGAAAATAATGAATTTAATATAATATGAGTGAGGAAAATAATCCTAAGTAAGAATAGTAATAAAATGTGTTTATCACGCAAAGAACGAGTGATTGTGTGTCGGTATTAGTGTGTGCGCGCACCCTGCTTTGGTGCGCAACCGGCTCATCCATTCATTCTGAGTGAAAATATTAACTTTGCGCACGAGTTTATTACCATAATTACTGTAAACACAGAGGAACTTAGATGTTTGGTAGATCATTGTTTATTTAATAGCTGATATGAAGAAACGGGTCTGTGCGTCTCAGTGGAGAGTTTTCATGACGTGATGTTGGAGTCTCCAAACGCTGCGCGCAGCAGCCTGTGCGCAGTCTGTTTGTCTGTGAAGCTTTCACTCTCCTACAAGTTATATATGGTGTACTTTCACGTGTCATTTTGGAGAAATCTATAAACGCAGATTATGAATCACCTCCAGCTGGGTGCGCGCGCGCGCTCCAAAGCGCAGCAGTGCCAAACTGAAAAATGATTATTTCTGTAAACGGCTGATAAGCCATATCCTAGATCAGAATATTATATCTGTTTATAAATAAATGCTCTGCGTGTCACACTATTTATTATATCCTCCAGTAAGGCTGAATGAATCCGTTCCTGTTAAATTTATCTTTGGCACAACTTTGCGCGTCCTTTTGTTAATCGTGTGTTTGGTGGGAATATTAATCATTTTCACATCATGAACAGTTAATAATAATAATAATAATGATGACATCATTTTATAACGCACATTCCAGGAGAACACAGAAAACTATTTAGAATGAACTTAAACAATACATGACATGAAGGAAAGAGAGGACTTCTTGTGGGTTTTTTCTTAAATGGTTTTCTTGTGTTCTTTAAATCTGGAATGAATTAAAAACAAGTAAAACGTTGTTTTCATTTAAATATACCCAGAGGAATGTCGTCTTGTCCCATCATGCATCACGTTCTTCAACTGCTAAAACAGCTAAAAATGAACAGAAAACAAGAATTTAAGCTGTGCAGAACTATTCAGTCTTTCTGTTTATTATATTTCTTGCAGGTTATATTCTGATTGCGTCCATGTGGATGTAATAATTGTCAATCATGTGTGTTCGGGTGGAAATAATCATTATTTCCCCTTCATGTACAGTTTCCAGAATCACCTGTAAGTGTCGCCAAAGGAACAAAAACCACAGAAACGTGCGTACGCAAGCAGGGGAGCAGCCGTGGATTTGTACGTGGAAGCGCAGATATTCCCGTTCATATCAGATTTGATACATACGTCACTTTGCGTGGAAAGTGACGTGCGCAATGTTTTTGTGCGTGCGCACGGTTGATACATGAGGCCCCAGGAGTGCAGATACAATCATGACAAAACTCAGGTTATTTCTGAATTAAAACTATGAAAAGAAAATTCCACCAAGTAATGGTCGAAGTGGTCGTGGCCAGATTGACCGGATGTACTTCGATCTGTGCACATAATACGGTGAAAGAACCATTCTGTAAATCCTGTTGCTCGCATCAGCAACTTGAGTGGAACAACGCGTGAGAGCATCTTTAAGTTTTGTTTTTCCATGCCTCTTGATTCTGCTCTTCTTGCTGTACTCTGAAAGCTCATTTGAGCGCGGGAAGTGCGGCTTCATTAGTTATTTATGAACTTCCAGAGGGAGCATAAACACAGAATAGGCTGTGTGGCCATTTTGCGAAACTGTCTTCTGAAAAAGCCTATAGTTTCTGGTGTGTCCTGGGTCTTCCAGGGTCTCCTTCCAGTTAGACATGCCTGGAACTCCTCCCTAGGGAGGCGTCCAGGGGGCATCCTTACCAGATGCCTGAACCATCTCAATTGGCTCCTCTCGATGTGGCGGCTCTACTCTGAGTCTTTCCTGGATAACTGAACTTCTCACCCTACGTCTAAGGGAGAGTCCAGTTTCCCCCAGAGAAAACTAATATACCTCCTGAATCCTTAGTCTTGATCTTTCGTTCACTACCCAGAGTTCGTGGCCATAGAAATGTAGAATGACTGATAAACAGCAGCTCAGCATCCT
This sequence comes from Garcialebias charrua, assembly GCA_038048925.1. Lineage (NCBI taxonomy): Eukaryota > Metazoa > Chordata > Actinopteri > Cyprinodontiformes > Rivulidae > Garcialebias > Garcialebias charrua. Next base: position 63,694 of record JBBPBX010000674.1, read on the forward strand.
CTTCACCACAACAGACCAACAGAGTCCACCTAACGGTAGAAGCGTCTCCGATCTATCTGTTCCACTCACTTTGAACTCCTCCACTAGAGGCAGAACCTCACCCCCAATCTTGAGAGGGCAGTCCACTGTTTTTCATCTGAGGACTATGACCTCAGATTTGGAGTAGCTAATCCTAAAAACATGGTATTAAAATAATAAAGGGGGTAAAAATAAACCACCCGTTTGCTTTTTACTTTCAGGAAAGGCAGTTCATAGAGTGAAACCAACACCAGGTAAAATTCAACAGTAATGTTAATATAGACAGTAAAGTTTAAAATCTGTGTATTTGTATTTGATTGTGCCCACTGATGGATTTAGTGGCCCTGACATACAGACCCTTTCCAAAAAATTTGAATATCATGGAAAAGTTGTTTAGTAACTTCCATAATTCCATTCACAAAGTTAATCTTTAATAGATGATAGATTCAGGGCCCACAATTTAATAATAATAATAATGAATTCCATTTATAATGCACTTTTCATTAATAAAAATCTCAAAGTGCTACAAAGTGTAAAAAAGCAAAGATCAAAATAAAATAAGTGATAAAATCAAATAAAATCAATAATAATATCGACTAAGATCAAAGATAAAATCATGTGATGCAGATTAGGCTTGCTTAAAAAATAAATAAAATAAAACAAGTGATAAAATCAAGTAAAATCAATAATGATATCAGCTAAGATCAAAGATAAAATCATGTGGAGGCAGAATAGGCTTGCTTAAAAAGAAAGGTCTTTATGCTGCTTTTAAAGTCAACCAGTGACTGTGGAGCTCTCAGGTCGTCAGGGAGGGAGTTCCACAGGCGGGGGGCAGCCACACAGAATGCTCGGTCTCCCATGGTCCTCAATTTGGTCCGAGGAATATGAAGGAAATTACTGTTCTGTGAACGTAGAGACCGGGTGGATGAATATGGTGCAAGAATGTCCTTTAGATAGTCAGGTGAAGTGCCGTGCAAGCATTGATGGGTAATGAGAGCAGTTTTGTACTGAATTCTGTAGGTGACAGGAAGCCAATGGAGGTTATGGAGAATGGGTGTAATATGTTCAAATTTACGAACTCTCAACAGAATCCTTGCTGCACTGTTTTGAATGTATTGAAGTTTCTGAAGGTTTTTGCCAGGGATACAAATAAACAGGGAGTTGCAGTAGTCGAGCCTGGAGGAGACAAAGGCATGGACGAGTTTCTCAGCATCAGGAAAAGTCAGAGATGTATTTATTTGTTTATTTTTACATAATTTGGGCTTCCAGCTCATGAAACCCATGAAGGTCCCGTTTACACGGCGCATATTTTGAGTGGAACCACTCCTCTCTCTGCGGTTTTGCTCATCGTTTACACGAGTCCGCTCGCCCCCCTCTTTGAAACCGATGGTTTTCTGATCCACGGCTCAGGGTGGATCTTTTTGCTGACCCCCCGCTGATAATGTAAACATCTCCCGCGGAGCTTTTGTTTGAACACATGCGCGCAGCACGCACGCGCGGACAGCCGGCATTTCTAACAATGGTGGCTGACACACACGCGCACCACTTTCTGAACTACAGCTGATGGAATATATTTTGAGTCTCACATTTAATTAATCTACACCTGAATTACCTGCTGCATCTGTGTTGGAAGAGACAGTCTGATCCAGTTCTTATGTCGCTGCTTATTGAACAGGCAGGCGGACATTTCACGTGTCACGTTGCACAACATGTGCTAAATAATTTGTTTAACAATAATAAACAATATTTATGTTAGCGTGGGGGAGATACTGTATATAAAGTTATCTGAACTAAATTAATCTATCTGGACTCAAGTTACGTGATTTAAACGATGCATAACATGCTGCGTGTTTAAAGTTGAAAATGAAGACAACAGGTTTATTTTTTATTTATTTATTTATTCAACACCACAAACTGTACGTCACACAAACACTGAGAATTAAACTGAACACACTATTAAAACACGTTAACCGAACTGTAAATATGTTAAAAGACTGGACTCTGCTCTGTTTTCATCATGGTCCGATCCGAACCGGTCCGGTTGGTGAAAGGACAGCCTCGACCTCACACAAAAATAAATAAATAAATAAAATAAATCAGTTGGTTGTTGTGTGATCAAAGTAAATACAAGCTAACATTATTAAGAACGTTGTTTACCTGCTGAAATCAGCTGTTTCACGGACTAAAGTCCGACATCGTCGACTCGGTTCTGGTCCACAGTCCACTCAGCGTCTGGTGTGCAGCTTGTTAGATGAAGCGGTCCCACTTGGTGTCAAATCTGTCGACTCTTATCCAAAATTCAGCTTTAACTTGTTGTTAAGTTGTTGTTAGCTCAACTTTTAGCATTGAAGAAAGCAGCAGACTGCCAGCAGAGTGAAGCAGGCACGCATGCGCATTAGGTGCACTCCAGCACTTTGGTGTGGACTTGTTCCTGTTTAAAGTGCTTTATAAATAAAATGGTATGGTATGGTATGGTAGGTGAAGGTTCAAAAATTCACAGCGCCATCTAATGGCCCGGCATGGTAACTACACTGGATTCATGAGGAGAGGGGGGGTCATGAGGGAGGGGGGAGATTCGAGCAGCTCCGTGTAAACACTTGAATTCGCCCATGTAAAAGTAAAACTTTTCATCTTATTAACATACCCAAAACCTCTGTTTCCCTCCACAGTGTCCGTGTAAACAGGGCCGAAAACAGGATTTCAAAAATTAGAATACTTTGAAGACATCAGCCCACACTACTTCTGTTTTTGCAGGAAAAAAAGAAATAAATTAGGATGACAACAAATCAATCAAAATATGGTACTTTCAAAACAACATTTCAATCTTCAATACTTGGTTGGGAATCCCTTTGCCTTAATCACTGCCTCGATGTGACGTGGCATTGAGGCAATCAGCCTGTGGCATTGCTGGGAGTTATGGAAACCCAGATCTCCTTGATGCTGTCATCTCTTCTTTTGTTGTTGGGTCTGGTGCCCCTCATTTTCCTCTTGAGAATACCCCATAGATTCTCATTGGGGTTTAGGTCCGACGAGTTGTCTGGCCAGTCAAGCACTGTGGCATGGACATCAAACCAGGTTTTGGTGCTTCTGACAGCATGGGCAGGGGCCAGGTCCTGCTGGAAGATGAAATCTTCATCTCCATACAGATCCTCAGCAGAAGGAATCATCAAGTCCTCTAAAACATTCTGGTAGACTTTTGCTGTGACCTTGGATTTAAGAAAGCTGAGTTTACCAACACCAGCACCGGACATTGCACCCCAAATCATGACTGACTGTGGATATTTCACACTGGACCTCAACCAGTATGGGCTCTGTTCCTCACCCTTCTTCCTCCAAACCCTTGGACCTTGATTTCTGAATGAAAGGCACACTTTACTTTCATCGGAAAAGAAGGCTGAGGAACCCGACAGTTGTAGCCCATCTCCCGGATGTGTCTGAATGTGGTGGTTTTTGAAGCTGTGACTCCCGCCACATTCCACTCTTTCTGGATTTCTGCCAGATTCTGGAATCTTCTCTGTTTGATAATCCGCTGAAGCCCACGGCCATCTCTTTTGCCAGTGCATCTTCTGCCACATTTTGCCCTTCCACTAGACTTTGCATTGATATGCTTGGACACAGCACTATGTGAACAGCCAGCCTCCTTATCTATTAACTTTTGTGACTTACCCATCCTATTGAGGGATCAATGATGGTCGTCTGGCCAGTTGTTATGTCTGCAGTCTTCCCTATATTGAACCAAACTGAGACACACCAAACTGAAGCAATTTAATGACACCTGGAGACAGTGATTTACGCATTCATTACATCTAGGCTTGATTACTGCAATTCACTTCTGTTTGGCGTCAGTCAAGCCACCATTGCACGATTACAACTGGTTCAGAACGCAGCTGCCCGATTTTTAACCAGCACACGCAAAAGAGAGCACATTACACCAGTCTTGGCCTCCCTTCACTGGCTACCGGTTCATCTTCGAATCCAATTCAAAATTCTCATGTATGTCTACAAATCGCTGAACAGTCTCGCCCCCGCCTATCTCTCGGATCTGATACACCCATATGTCCCTCCACGTGCTTTGAGGTCAGAGGATCAGGTACTCTTAATAGTTCCAGAAACTCGCCTTAAGCGCAGGGGTGACAGGGCGTTCTCTGTAGCAGGCCCAAGACTCTGGAACGAGTTACCGCTGCTCATCAAACAGGCCCCCTCCCTCTCGGTTTTCAAATCCCGGTTAAAAACTCACTACTACTCCATTGCTTTCAATGCCAGCTGATTTGTATTGGATCGTTTGATTTATGATCTGCAATGTTTTTATGTTTTTCGTGTTGTACTTCATTGTCTGTGTTGCCTGTTGCGTGTTTGTTTTTCCAGCACTTTGGTGTGGACTTGTTCCTGTTTAAAGTGCTTTATAAATAAAATGGTATGGTATGGTAAATGGTATGGTACCTGGGGAAACCTGTGCAGGTGCTTTGAGTTTAGTACTGTAGATGATTAGTGTGTCACACTCAGTTTAAAACATTAATGCCCTGCAAAATTTGGGCTGATTTCTTCACAGTATTCTAATTTTTTAAAATCCTGTTTTCGTGGGTTTCATGAGCTGGAAGTTGAAATGATGTAAAAATAATCAAATAAATACTTGAAATTGTTTAAATTGTGGGCCCTGGATCTATCATCTATTAAAGATTAACTTTTTGAATGGAATTATGGAAGTTAAACAACTTTTCCATGATATTCTATTTTTTTTTTTGGAAAGGGTCTGTACGTTGATGCATTTGCTCAGTGTGTTGGATAAATGGACCGGGAGCTTTCTGTTGGGATGGTATATTTTAGCTTCTGTGGTCCTGGTGTGGTTTATATGATCCAGGTGTTGTTTTTAAGGTCCAAGTACAGTTTCTATACATAGTCCAGGTGTGGTTTCTATGGTCTAGGGTTCTCAGATTTAGAGGTGCTGATCTAAAAATATGGTAATAAAATGCTACATATATTTTTGTATTTAACAACCCCCTTTGCTTTACTTTCAGAAAAGGCAGTCCAAGGAGTGAAACCAACACCAGGTAAAGTTAACAGTACTGTTAATATAGAGAGCTAATTTTAAAATCTGTATATTTTTATTTGATTGTACCCACAGATGGATTTAGTAGACCTGGCATACTTTGATGTATTTCATCATAGTGTTGGATAAATGGACTGGGAGCTTTCTGTAGAGATGATATATTTTAGCTTCTGTGGTCCTGGTGTGGTTTCTATGGTCTTGGCACCTCGGATTTGGAAGTGCTGATCCTAAAATGTGGTATTAAATAGATAAATATATATTTTTATTTAACCACCCATTTGTTTTTCAGGAAAGGCAGTCCAACGAGTGAAACCAACACAAGGTAAAGTTCAACAATAATGTTAATATAGACAGTGAAGTTTAAAATCTGTGCTTTTTTATATGATTGTGCCCACTGATGTATTTAGTAGCCCTGACATACTTTGATGCATTTCATCATTGTGTTGGAATTATGGACCTGGGAGCTTTTTGTTGAAATGGCATACAGTATTTAAGCATTTGCGGTCCAGGTGTGGTTTCTATGGTCCAGGTGCAGTTTGTGTATGTAGTCCAGGTTTGGTGTCTTTGGTCCAGCTGTAGTTTCTATAGTGTTGGCACTATTTCTATAGTCTAGGTGTAGTGTCTTTAATCCTTCTGTGGTTTCTATGGTCTAGGGGCCTCAGGTTTGGAAGTGCCGATCCTAAAATAAGGTATACATAGTTCCCACACACGTGACTGGAATTCCGGAATTCTGGAATTTCCGTTATTTTAGTACCGTATTTTCCGGTGTATAGGTCGCACCTTTTTATGGTTTTTTTTTTCAAGGCCTGCAACCTATACACCAGTGCGACCTATTTATGGAATTTTTTTCCATATTTTTAGACCAATTTTTGGCTCAGTTATGACCGTTTTTCACTTTGGCAGAAAATTGTGCAGTACCACTTTCGGCCGCTAGGGGCGCAGTGCAGTACCAGTTTCGGCCGCTAGGGGCGCAGTGCAGTACCAGTTTTGGCCGCTAGGGGACACTTCCAGAGGAGTACACCGACCGCTTCCAGTTCATATGTCCGAAAAAAAGCTCCTCTGCTCGGACTGACTCTGTCGGCCTCCTGGTCTGGAGGTACCGGTAACTTCTTTTAGCTCTGTGTTTCTTAGCTGTTTGTTTGCAAGATAAGTCAAGAACCACTCAGCGGATTCTTCTGAAACTTACAGAATGTAATCACAGTATGGACGTTTACATTACATTAGATGTTTGAGATAAAAATAAAAAAAGAAAGATCTTTTATTAGCATTAGCTTCAGTTAGCTTCTGTTTATAACGTTATATAAATAGCTCAGAAACCGCTCGGTGGATATTTCTGAAACTTACAGAATGTAATCACAGTATGGACGTTTACAAGTGAGTAGCTTTATTAGATGTTTGAGATAAAAAAAAACCGATCTTTTATTAGCGGTTAGCTTCAGTTAGCTTCTGTCTTTAGCATGGGTTTTATTTCTGTTTACGTTATAAATAGCTTCGAAACCACTCGGTGTATATTTTTTCTGCTTACAGAGTGTAATTATAGAGCTTTGGAGCACACGTCACTGTGTGGGCGGGTGTCGGGGGCGTGTCGGGGCGTTCCGGTTTCGACCGCCATGTTTGTTGTCTTCAGAAAAAATAAAAGAAATTCAGGAGATTTCTTCCGTCACAGTTCTGAAAAGCAGGCAAAATAAAGTGGACTGTATCCTAATAAGCTTCTCCCAGGTGAGAAAAAAAACTACATGGAAAAAATCGGTATAATTGGAAATGTTGCCCGTTTGAAATAAATAAATAAATGGAGCAGAGACCTGGAGTAATACTTACCTCCACTGACATTCCCTTCCCAGTGATTCATTTTAGCAGACCTGGTCTGTGTCAGTGTTTACACCACAAATAATTTTTATAATTACAATTCACTGGGAGAGCTGGTCCAATCTATGAACAGCTGGGTAGATGATTTGGACATTTTTAAAGCCCCCAGATTGTAAATACGTTGAAGGTACGTTGTTTTTGGCTCCTTAATTGTACATAAATTATTAATTTACATTTCTTTCAGAATCAAACAACCTTCTGTATGCTAGGAGTATTAAAAACTGAGAACACTTTATTTTTAAAGTATGTTTTTTAACTAAATTACAAGGGTCCAAGTTGAAAATTACCTTATTTTTAATGACTTGAGCATGTCTAATAACATGTAGACTTCAAATCTTGATTAGATTACTATAATCACTATATACAGTATATGTATTAAGATGCATATATATACTGTATATTATAGATTGTCTTTTCATTCACCATTTTAATTGTGTTCACAGGTTCTGCTCTGACTCTGAGCCACCAGAACACCGTGGGTCATGCTGAGTAACAGTGTGTCTACACACAGAAATAAAATGGTGTGTGAATCATCAAAACACCTACATTAAAATACAGCTAGCAGTGAAAAAAAATCTTAATGTGGTTTCATCATAAACACCAACTCCTGAACTTGGAGCATCTTCTGATAGACTCTGTGTGATCGCTGCTGCCTGGAGAAAGTTCCCTCACAGATACAAGACATGCAGCATCCAGCAGCTGGAGGCAGGAGATGAAGTTTACCTGCAGAAGCATCACCCACTCTGCACAGGTGCATAATCAAACCACTGTGACCTTGTGTGGACCACACAGACATGGCTGGACGTCTACAGAAAGCATGAAGCTTCCTAAAGATATTTCTCAGAGCTTGTACTTCAAGGGAGACATAATTATGTAAAACATGCTGTTGACTTATATTTGCACATTTTTGTGTGTTTTCTATAAAATGTATTAACTCACACGTTCATCACATTTACTGGAAATGTTTAATTACATCAAATGTTTACTTCAAAATGGATCTGTTTCATTTCAAATTCAAACAATGACAACAATACGGCAAAGCAATGAAGTCCTGTATACAGTAGTACCTGACCTTTTTTGTGTCACCCCAAAGAAATTCTTTGTCTAGCTGTTTTTTATTCAGCTCTGACCTGAGCTCCCTGTTTTCCTGTAAGGGACGATTAATTTCTGATATTCTTGGTTCGCACAAGTGACATTCTGTTTGTCGCCTTTTTGCTGCTGGTTCTTCTTCCTCTTCCCCATGCAGCGACAGTGATGTCCTCTCGAGGGGTTTCCACCGCAGACTCCCCATTTTGCTCATGCTCCACTCCTGCAGCCTCCACCACCTGCTCGTGCTCATCGTCTGCTGCCTCCCCAACTTGCTCTTGCTCCACTCCTGCTGCCTCCACTGCTTGTTGATTTGCCCTTTTCATCACTTCCTGGTCATCATCTTCCCCTTGTGCTCTGCTGTAACGTCTCTTTAATCGACGAGCATGTCGGTCTGATGTTGAGACTTTTACCTCAGAGTGACCCAAGTGCAGTGTTGGAGCCCAGTCGGGATTTGACTCATCCATTTCATATGAAGGTTTGCCTTGAATAGAACACAGATCAGTATTACTACAGTAAATGTGACAACAAAATAAACTTTAAACAGTTTGTTTCACAATAACACAGATGAACTCTTACAAATCTCCATCCCATCACGCTCTCTCAGATCCTCCTCTTTGCTACATCTCCATGTACCCTCTGCGTGTCTCTCCACCATGGGGAGCAGGGCCTTCACCTGCTCTGTCCCTCACCTCTGGAACGCTCTACCTGCCAAACCTTCAAAACACCACCTCCCTTTCTCTGTTCAAGACAGCCCTGAAAACATCTCTTTAGACTAGCTTATAATTAACTTTACTAAATGTATGTTTATTATTTTCGATTTTCTATTTTAAGTTTTTTACAGCTAATGTTTGAACTGTGTTTCTTTTTTAAGTGTCCTTGGGTGGGTGTCTGCACTTTTAAATAAAATGATTATTATTATTGTGTCCACTCTGTGTAAATTCAGACTACATTACATACATAATATAAACCCAACATAAACTAGGTTGACCCATTATGATCTGAACACGACCTACACATGATACACCTGAACACATTGAATGGTACAACTCCAGAAAACCGATTTAAAATACTCACCTGAATGGAAATGTTTGGAACAAACTAGTAAGTATGTTTTGATGCTGGAGAACGTTATATCAGTACGTCTCACCGCAGAAATCCAGGCCATTCGTCTCCTTTTTGTCATGGCTGACACATTATCTCGCTCACGTTGTTTCCATGGTGGGGAAACTATAAAACGAAACTCCGTTTTCTATCTTTTTACATTTCTGGTCGTGGGAGCGGACATTACATCCAATTACACAACAAGTTCGACCCATTGCAAAACTGTTAAAACTTCTTTGATTCCAACAAAAAAACGAGAAACAGAGCTAAGGCTTCAAAAATGTCGCTAACGATCCCATGATGCATTGCGCCGTGGACCATCATGCATTGCGCCGCGGACCAGTGACGTCACGCTCCAAAGCTCTATAAGGCTTTAATGTACTAACTGTTGGCCTGGATGAAACATTTGAGATAAAATTTGATTTTTTATTTGCTGGTGAAGATTCTCAGTCGTCCAGGACATGATGAAATCAAAAAAGGCGTTCAATACAGGATCAACTGGACTTTATTTGTTGCAGAAAACGTTTCGACTTCTGTCCAGAAGTCTTTTTCAATTCTGAATGGAAGCTGTGAGAACGAGAAGTTTTATACAGGCTTACAAGTCACGCACCAACATATGAAATTGGAAACTGAAATAACACCACAAATTAACTAACATGCCCATTCTATTTAAATTGACAAAACGACACATCCCAGCTTAACAAAGGGGGGTTTGTAACACATACATGTAAATTGAAAGATCACACCTTAACAGTAGGAGGTTCCCTTGAGGTCTCTGTTAGAAGACACAAAACTGTATGTAAATTGACAAACAACACCTCCCAAACAACAACAGAGGCTACTCAGAGAACTTTGTTAGTCTAATTTACAGACAAGGCATCCCTGCTCCCATCCGGTGTAAAACGTTTCGGAATCAAATCCAAAACTGAGTTATAGGTCTTAGACAGTTGAAATCTCAGACCTCCTCCTCTGTTAAGAGAAGGTTTTTCTCTCTTAACATACACAGCTTCCTTTACCCCCCTCTCAAACCATCTGTGTTCTCGGTCCAAAATTTGAACATTCTGGTCCTCAAAGGAGTGTCCCTTGTCCGTGAGGTGGAGGTGAACGGCAGAGTTTTGTCCAGAGGAGGTTGCTCTCCTATGTTGAGACATTCTTTTGTGGATAGGTTGTTTCGTTTCTCCGATGTAACGGTCTGAGCAGACTTCGCTGCACTGGACTGCATAAACCACCCCACTCTGTTTGTGTGTGGGGGTTCTGTCCTTCGGATGCACCAGCCTCTGTCTGAGAGTCCGGCTGGGTTTGAAGTGTACTGGGATGTTGTGTTTGTTGAAAATCCTTCTGAAATTCTCTGAGACTCCAGCAACATAAGGAATGACAATGTTTTTCCGTCTGTTAGACTTTTTCTGTTCATTATTGTGTTTAACAGATTTCCTTGCTGACTTGACAAACGCCCAGTTGGGATATCCACATGATTGCAGAGATTTTTTTGATGTGTTTCTGTTCCTTTTCCTTCCCTTCTGTCCTTGTGGGGATGTGTTCTGCCCGATGCTGTAAAGTTCTGATGACAAACTTTCTGTCATCAGAACTTTACAGCATCGGGCAGAAGTGTCCTAAAGTTCTGGATCTCACGGTGAAGAACAGTCGGATTAAAACTGACAGCTGTCATCGCAGTCCCGCCACGCTGAGAGCAGAACCGGCCCGACCGAGGCTCGTTTACATCCGCCTCCACAACTTTTCGGATAAACAACTGATCATGCAGAAGGCACGAAGCATGGGTGAAATTACTGCGTCCAGCAGCCGAATACACATCTTTGAGGATTTTTCGCCTGCTGTGGAGAAGAGGAGGCGTGAGTTCACCGAGGTGAAAAGATCTCTCAGCGCGCTGGCTGTACAGTACAGGATGCTTTTCCCCGCCACACTACGCATCTCGCACAATAATAAAGTCCATCTCTTTAAAACTGTACCAGAAGCTCAAAAGTACGTGGATGAGATGCAGAAAACTGGATCATGAAGGACAAGGACATATACCGGTACTTTTTTCAGTTCTATATATTGACAGCTTTTGGTTTGACCTGAAGTAACAAAATTATTTTGAACAGCTTAACAAATTAGATAAATTGAGGCTGTTTAATTTTCTGCTAAAAAAAAAAATATATATATATATATTAAAAAAAATTGCGTTAATATGCAAATGCGGGATCTCTGGCTCTTCCTACTGGAGCTGGGAAGTTTTCACATGTACCCCAAAGTTGAGTTACATGTACGGCAGGTCTGTGTGTCATTTATGTTGGTATTCTTTTGGTTTTGTTTTTTATGTATAAGTTTAGAGGTTGTTAAAAAAGAGAGGTTGCACCCCACTAAATGTAATCTATGGACGGATGAAATAATCTTTGCTATTATAAAAATGGGAGCAGAAATAGTTAACAATCAGATATGAACAACATTAAATTCTGCACTTTTAATGTCAAGGGGATACATCACCCAATAAAACGGAAGAAAATATTAAGCTTTCTAAAAAAAGACAAGATACAAATTGCATTTCTTCAGGAAACCCATCTGGTGGATAAAGAGCACTTGAAACTCAAGCGAGAATGGGTGGGCCAGGTCTTTTATTCCTCCTTCTCCTCTAACAGCAGAGGGGTAGCCATTTTAATACATAGAGCAGTACCCTTTGTACCTGAGTCTTACAAACAGGACTCAGAAGGCAGATATATCCTTGTTCGAGGGTCCCTCTGGGGTACATCTATCACAATGATGAATATCTATGCTCCTAACCCACCGCCCCCATCATTCTGGACAGAGATAGCGGCTGAACTGGAGGAATATAAGAGCCCTCTAACGGTGCTGGGCGGTGATTTCAATTGTTGTTTAAATGAAAAGAAGGACAGGTCCACAGTAACAGCACAGAGAAAATCTAGTACAGGGACGCCACTGATGAAAATGTTAAATGATACATCACTGACAGATGTATGGAGAACCCTGAATCCACTAGATAGGGATTTTACTTTCTATTCTAACCCACACAATTCCTATTCAAGAATAGATTTTTTCTTTATACCTCCTGAGATTATGGGACAAGTTACTGCATGTTCTATAGGGTCAATCCATATCAGTGACCATGCCCCAGTTTATATGCAATTGTCAATTACTGATACTACAGCTGATAAACCAAAGTGGCGCTTCCCGTCATATTTACTTAATGATAAAAATTTTAAGGAGAAAATGGAAGCGGAAATAAAACAATTTTTTGAAATAAATGATACTAATGACACAAGTCCAGAGTTTCTCTGGGAAGCTGCAAAGGCTTATTTAAGAGGGTTCACAATTTCATATATGGCACATCGTAAGAAAACATTACAGATGAAACAAAACAGATTGGAGATGGACCTAAAGCAGGCAGAAGCTATTCATAAATCCCAACCTACTAAAGTAAATCTTGTTAAGGTACAAACTATTAGAGCTGCTCTGGATTCAATTACAAATGAAAAGGCTGTGAGGTCATTATTCTACCAAAGACAACGTATGTATGAATATGGAAATAAACCTAGTAAATACTTGGCACGCCTGCTCAACCAGAGACAACATAACAATATAGCAAGCATTAGAGATGCAAGAGGTAACAGACACTTTGATAAAAATAAAATTAGTTCTGTATTTGTGTCATTTTACAAATCTTTATACAAATCTGATAACAATAGCACGAAAGAGGAACTGGATAAATTTCTTTCTAGAGTCAAGCTACCAACACTGACAGAACAGCAGCAAGACATTATGGGTGGACCCATACAGGAAAAAGAAATATTGGAAGCAATAGCACTAATGCGTAGCGGGAAATCACCAGGTCCTGATGGATTTTCAGCCGAATGGTTTAAAGCATATAAGCATAATCTTACTACGCATCTAACTAAAACTTTTAATTACAGCTTTTATGTTACACACCGGTTACCAGAAACAATGTCTTCAGCTAATATTAGTCTAATTTTGAAAAAAAAACAAAGACCCAGAAGACCCAGCCTCTTACAGGCCCATCTCACTTATTAATGTGGATGCAAAGATTCTGGCGAAGGTGCTGACCCTTAGGCTTGAACCCATGATTGCCCGTTTGGTAAAACCAGATCAAACAGGATTCATCAAAGGAAGAAATTCTTTTCACAATATTAGGAGGCTTATGAATATTATACAGTTTGCCAGTAATAATGCCATACAAGGATTAGTGATGTCCCTGGACTCACTGAAGGCTTTTGATAGAGTTGAATGGCCCTTTCTCTTTTGTACTATGGACAAATTTAAAATTGGGACAGGATTCATTGAATGGGTAAAATTACTGTATCGATCACCTAAAGCCTCCATAATTGTCAATTCCCATTGTTCAGATCCCTTCCTCCTTGAGCGAGGAACCCGACAGGGGTGTCCATTGAGTCCTCTCTTGTTTGCACTGGCTATTGAGCCATTTGCAGAGCTTATAAGAACTGAAACTAAGATAAAGGGGATAGAGGTTGGAGATAAAATACATAAAATCTCTCTCTATGCGGATGACGTACTTTTATTCTTGGATAAGATTGATACATCTATCCCACATCTGATGGAATGTTTAAAGCAATTCGGATACGTGTCGGGTTTTAAGGTTAATCTGTTAAAGACAGAGGCCATGCCTGTAGGGGCTATGACAGAGTCTGTTGTGCCCAGTAACTTCCCCTTCCATTGGTCACCGGCAGGAATAACTTATCTTGGAATAAGAATCAGCCCCTGTCTTAAAAAACTAGTAAAACTTAACCTGGAACCAATTATGGCTGGAGTAAAGGAAGATCTACTGAGATGGGGAACTTTACCTGTTTCTTGGTTGGGTAGGATGAGTGTACTCAAAATGAACATATTACCCAGGATGTTATACTGTCTGCAGATGTTACCAAACTCAATTCCAAACAGCTTCTTCATAAATCTAAATAAGGTGTTTACAAATTTTATATGGCAAGGGAAAAAGGTCAGAATGAAATTAGGTAAATTACAAAGAAGTAAGGAAAGAGGAGGACTTGGCGTGCCCAATATGCGTTTGTATTATTGGGCGGCTCAAATAAGATACTTGAAAGAATGGGTGAACCCAGATAGTACAAACACGTGGATTGATGTAGAATCCAAGAACTGTGGTGTGTTGAACCTAAAAGATGGTCCCTTTGTTAGTTATAAGAAAGCAAAAACTGAGGTCCAAAACAATTATATAGTACTGAACACACTAATTACATGGAATAAGATCAAAACATATTTTAAAATGAAAGACCACTTCTCCCTGCTTGCCCCTGTATGGTGTAATCCTGATTTCCCTCCATCATATCAGGACCCGGTATTCAAAGTGTGGCAAGATAAGGGTCTAGATTGCCTCAGTAAATTTTTTGAAGGAGAAGCAATTGAATCATTTGAAAATCTGAAGAGTAAATATAACTTGCAACAATCTCACTTCTACCGTTTCCTACAGATGAGGCACTTTTTACATAAAAATGCTAGGGCCCCAAAGACATCGTTTCTTGAAGACATTCTTATTAAGACCAAATCAAAGAAATTTATATCTTATATCTATGAGAAACTTGGGTCGAATCTAGAATGTTCCTGTGATTATTTACGGAGACAATGGCAAATGGATTTGGACTGGCATATTGAGGATGACACCTGGACATCAATCTTGAGAAACACACATAATATGTTGACGTGTAATGCGGACAGAGAGACACAATTTAAAATACTTCACAGGCTTCATACTACGCCAATACTGAGGGGCAGGATGGGACTGGGATCTTCAACCTGTAGTAAATGTAATTTAGAACCTGGTACGTACACGCATATGTTTTGGAAATGTGTAAAGATTGAGAAGTTTTGGGGGGAGGTACAGGCTGAGGTGACCTCTTTGATGGGGTATGACCTACATCTATCACCCTTTCACTGTATTTTGGGAGCTAAAGTGGACAATGCAAAGAGCACCCATAACACAAAATTTATAGGAACATGTCTGCATGCTGCAAGGAAGGCCATCCTCAAGTTTTGGATATTACAGGAAGCCCCGACATTGAGTGACTGGTATAACGAGCTTCTGAGGATACTTCCTCTGGAAAAACTGACCTACACCTTACGGGATGAAAGTGAGAGATTTATTAAGATATGGAAACCACTCCTGGATAGACTGGATCCCACAGGCCTCAACTTTACATAGGGGATGACATATGCTGCCTCATAATATTTTAATTATTAATATTACTTTTTTTCTTAGTTGATTTGTCTGTATTTCTTTTTTTTCTTTTCTTTTCTCTTTTCTTTTTTATGATTTTTGGTTATTGTAGAACCTGCTGTGTGTTTAACTGTTTTATTGAAATTGTCTATGTCGGGAGGGGAAAAAGAAAAAGTCGGGGTTTCTCTATACATGTATCATATAATTAACAGATGTGTTTGTATTTGTTATGAGAGCCTCAATAAATAAATTTGAAAAAAAAGTTACACACTGAAAGCTTTTTTGAACAAGTGGGTCTTCAGTCTGGTTTTGAACAGAGTCAGATCAGAGGTGGCACGCAGCTCAAGGGGGAGACTGTTCCAGGCTTTTGGGCCGGCAACAGAAAAGGACCGGTCTCCCCATTGTTTGTACCTTGAGCGAGGCACCTCCAGCAGGTGTTGACTGGCAGATCGTAAAGCTCTGCTGGGGTGATGGACTTTCAAAAGTTCTGAGATGTACAGAGGTGCAAGTCCATTCAGAGCTTTGAAAACAAACAGCAGCTTGAACTGTATCCTGAACTGAACCGGGAGCCAGTGTAAAGAGGACAGGACAGGAGTGATGTGTTCATATTTTCGTGTGTTGGTCAAAAAGCGCGCGGCAGAGTTCTGTACAAGCTGTAAACGGGAGATGGAGGATTGATTAATACCAACATACAAAGCATTACAATAGTCAAGTCTGGAGGTCACAAAGGCATGGATGGCCTTCTCCAGATCACTACGGCTGAGGAGTGACTTTACTTTAGAGAGCAGACGGAGCTGAAAGAAGCTGGTTTTGACAACAGAACTGATCTGTTTATCAAACTTTAAGTTGGAGTCAAGCTGCACTCCAAGATTTCTAACTACCGGGTTGAAGTGGGGGAGGGGAAGACCAAAACTGGGACTGGGAAGGATGTTGCTGGTGTCATCGGGTGCACCAAATAAAAAGCATTCAGTTTTATCTGTGTTTAGGTGGAGGAAGTTTTGAGACAGCCAGTGCTTAATGTCATTTAAGCAGTTGACAATAGTGTTTGAACTGAGTGAGGGGTTGAGAGTGACTGGCAGATAGATTTGTAAATCGTCTGCATATAGATGAAAAGACAGATTATGACGTGCAATGATTGATCCTAATGGCAGCATGTAAAGAGAGAAGAGGACTGGTCCCAGAATGGATCCCTGTGGTACGCCAGAGGTCAGAGGGGTTGATGAAGAGGAGGACAGATCACCTATCATGACAGAAAAGGTTCTCCCAGTCAGGTAAGATCTGAACCACTCTAGCACAGCTCCCTGGAGGCCAACCTGCTCAGACAAGCATAATCTCAAGTCAGCAAGAGCAACATCATCATCATCATCATCATCATCATCATCATCATCATCACAACAACACAAAACTGAGTGCTGTAAGTTCTATTTCATCCCTCCTGACTGCCAGAGGCGGTGCTTAGCACTGAATGAGCATTCTTGCGCATGCGTAGGGCGAGTACAAATGACAACAATGTCACCCCGTGACCTGCCGGGGACCCACGTGACTCTATAAAGGCACGTGGCACCCGATATACGATCCTTCATTATTCTCGCGTGCAGGTTTGTACTTTGAGTACAGGCGTGCGGTCGTGTGAAGCTGGTTGCTTCTGTGTGAACCACCGCTTTCCTAAACTGCTTGTTGCTGGTAGCCACGTGACCGTGTTTTGTCGGAGCTGCAGGTAAGTCTCGCCCTCCAAGGGCTACACAAGCTGTTTTCACCTTTACCAGATCTGCGACAACTGGTAAGTTTAGCTTTTTTGACTCTCCGGGGCGTTTCTGCCTGCATTGAGTTAATTTTCCATTCTGGTTGTTCATTTAACTCACCAGTAGCGTTTCCCCTCGGGTGAGTTTTCTATTGCTTATTTATTCAACTCTACTGTGGCGTTTCTGCCCACATTGAGTTCATTTTCCGTTCTGGTTGTTTATCTAACTCACCTGTAGCGTTTCCGCTCGTGTGAGTTTTCTATTGCTTGTTTATTCAACTCTACGGTGGCATTTCTGCCCGCATTGAGTAAATTTTTCGTTCTACTCGCTTTATCTGACTCACCTGTAGCGTTTTCGCTGGCGTTGAGTTCTTTCTGTTGGCCGTTTATTTCAACTCACCAGTGACGTTTACTGCTCGTGTTTGAGTTAATCCTCCTGATTGTTATCTGACTCACCAGTGGCGTTTACTGCTCGTGTTGAGTTAATCTTCCTGATCGTATATCTGACTCACCAGTGGCGTTAACTGCTCGTGTTTGAGTTAATCCTCCTGATCGTATATCTGACTCACCAGTGGTGTCTACTTCTCGTGTTTGAGTTAATCCTCCTGATCGTATATCTGACTCACCAGTGGCGTTTACTTCTCGTGTTTAAGTTAATCCTCCTGATTGTACTGTATATCTGACTCACCAGTGGCGGTTACTGCTCGTGTTGAGTTAATCTTCCGTCCTGGTTGTTTTATATGACTCACCAGTAGCATTTTCGCTCGCACTGAGTTGTCTATTGTTTGTTCATTTCAGCTCACC
>JBBPBX010000674.1:81820-95308 GCA_038048925.1 Garcialebias charrua
TCTGCTCGTGTTGAATTAAGGCTTCCTGATTGTTTATCTGACTCACCAGTGGCGTTTTCTGCTCATGTTGAGTTAATCTTCCATCCTGGTTGTTTTTATATGACTCACCGGTAGCGTTTTCGCTCGCACTGAGTTGTCTATTGTTTGTTCATTTCAGCTCACCAGTGGCGTCTATGCTCGCACTGAGTTGTTCTATAGTTTATCTAACTCACCAGTGATGTTTATCTAACTCACTAGTGACGTTTGTTTTTTGTGGTGTTTTCTGCTCGTGCTTGACTCCTGTTAGTGACGGACTGCTCACGCTTCTCAGATATGATGCTGGAAACTTTAGCCGTTTTCGCATTGGCCAGACCTCCCCGGCTCTCCCTGCTTCTAACCCGGGTTCGGCGTGTTCGCATTTACCTTTTCCGCCCGGGATCCACCCTTGTTCTGGAACCATCTCCACCGTGGTTCTATCGGGCCGGGCCCCACGGAGCCAGTTTGACGTCATGTACTGCTCACATTTGATTTGTTGTTTAAAGCAGGGGCGGGACTCATTCAAACAACCTCAGCGCGAGGGTTGAATTTCATTCAAATTTAACTACAGAAACCTGTCTAACTGTTGCGCGCAGCCAGGGTTTTAAAATATAACTAATAATCTCTAACCCCTTTGTGTAGCTAGAATGTTAAGAGCAGTGATTCCTTCATAAGCAACGTGAACTCCCAAAAAAAACAATCTGCCGCCGTGGCTTACGGTGTTAATGCTCTTGTATCTTGACCAGACGAAGCGGGTTCGCGTCCCACCTGGGACAAGGTTTTTTTTACGTTTGTTTATGTTTATGTTTATTAAATGTGTTCATTTTTTTACAGAAGAAACAATACAAGACAATCTCATTAAATGATAGTGTACAAAATGTAAAAAAATGAAAGGTAGCAGAAAGAAGAATATTGGAGTAAATAAAAAGGAGTTTGGTAAAATGCTTAACAAAACTCCTTTTTATTTACTCCAATGAAAGACAAACGTAAAAAAAAACCTTGTCCCAGGTGGGACGCGAACCCGCTTCGTCTGGTCAAGATACAAGAGCATTAACGCCGTAAGCCACGGCGGCGGATTGTTTTTTTTGGGAGTTCACATTGCTTATGAAGGAATCACCGCTCTTAACATTCTAGCTACGCAAAGGAGTTAGAGATTATTAGTTATATTTTAAAACCCTGGCTGCGCGCAACAGTTAGACAATATTAGTTATATTTTAATGGCATTCAAGTCGCGCTGAAAGGCGGAAATGGATGCGCGCTTCGTGGTTATTTACGTTGTGACATAAGCTGATTTGTGATCAGTTATTAACAAAAATTAAACTCAGAAACACTAATATATATATATCCAGCTAACAATTTTTTTTTAGCGGAGTCTCCTCTCTTAAAACACGAACACTCCACCCACGTGAAGAGAGCACCCCACCCACTTCCAGAGAACTGCCCACCCACTTCAAGGCGGCTCTGCGGCAAATGCGTAATGAACGCGGGTGGCCCAGAGCCACCCAGGGACGAGCTGGACCGGGGAGGGCTGGCCAATGCGTAAACAGCTTTTGTGTTGCTCGACCTGTCGTGACGCCGCTTCAGCCCGAGGACGGGCATGACTTGTGTCCCTCCTGTCTCATGTGGGGCATCTCCGGGAGGCGCTGTTGGATAATGCTTGCCCCAACTGTATCACCATGCCCTGGTCGGTCAGACTGGATCGGTTGGCTGCGTTGGAGCGGCCTACCAACGGAGCTGGTGCTACACCACATAGCCTATTGCCGTCGGGTCAGGCGAGGTGCAAACGGCCTGCTGTGGCTGCACCTTCGCGGCCGACGAAGCAAGCCAGACAGCCCGATACGGAGAGGTTGTCCACAAGAGTGGATCACCTCACTACCGAGCTGGTCCACATGAAGGCCCTCCTCCAGTCCTTTCAGACTGATGGTGGCCGGGACAGGGCGCTCCCTCCCGAGTGGGATGAAGCATCTGGTGACTAGACTGGTGACTATGCTATTTCGGTGATGGCCTCTGGCGCCCATTTCTGGGAAGACCTTCCAGAACTGGGCTCTGAGGCTTCTGGGTCTGGTTCCATTGCCTCCCAAGACAATACGGAAGAGTCCGTGGTAGCCGCAATTCGAACGACTCTTGCCCGGCTCTTGTCCCTCAGGCCCAGCCTGCAGCTTCCAGCGCGTTTTTTAGGTGCCGTACATCGGAGACGGCCTTTTTGGTTCCTCCCTCGGAGGAGTATATACGGGAAATACAGGCTTGCTGGTCTGACACCAGGGCGTTTTCGCGTCCGACAAGAGATGGCAGGGACCTGGCGACCATGCTGGAGGCAACTAAGGTTGGCCTGGGGCATATGCCTATGGTGAAACTGAGCATTGCCTCTCATCATCCCACCTGACGAGGCCTTACGGCCCAATGCACGTTGTCTGCGGCCTTAGTGCCGTATAACTGACGACCTTCTCCGCAGGGCCTATGATTCTAGGGCCCGCATGGGCCGGATTGGGAACTTGCTTTCTCATCTTATGCTAGCTGTGTCTTCCTCTTTGGAATCTGTTCCAATGGACCACCTCACGCAAGGCCTGGTTGATGTATCTCTGCAGGCCTTTGCCTTCATGACAAGGGAGTTTGGCCGAACACTCTCCACGCTGGTGCATGCTCGCCACCAGGTCTGGCTGGCGCAGTCACCACTCACTGAGCCTTGTAGGAGAACCCTCCGGGACCTACCAGTGGTTCTGGGAGAACTTTTTGGCTTTGCAGCACTGGACGCCTTGGACCGTACAGCTCAGGCGTCTCGGACAAGGCAGCAGCTGGCAAGTCTTCACAGACGTGATCGCAAACCGTCTGGCACTTGGATTCATTCATTCATTCAATCTTTATTTAGTCAGGTAAATCTTATTGAGCCTCATAGGCTCATTTACGAAAGCGACCTGCTAAAACTAAAGAACGATGAACAGCAATGGTAGAATTTCCTTAAACAAAAAACAAACAATAGAAAACGAAAGGGAGAAAAAAAAACAAAAGAGAGAAATACTTTTTTTTTTTTAACAAAGTATCAAAAAACTAGCAACACATTATAAGGTAGACATATAAAATCAAAGACAGGAACAAATCTGCATTGGTTTTTGCCAATGCAAATGGATAGTAGCGGGTCCTTCAAGGAAGTCCTCACTTACATCTCCTTCTCCCATTGAGCCTCAGTACCCAATGCGGGGTCGGAGATCAGCCCAGAGACTTGCTCCAGGTCAGAGGAGTTAGGTTTGTGACCCAGCTGGGGCCAGACCATCTCACCCCTTTTCGAGCGGCACAGTCTAGCCAGTGCCTTCCCAGGCCTTCAATGGGTCAGGGGGCATGCAGATGATGCCTTAGGGCCGGTGGGCGGTTGTTTTACCCCGGGACAGCTCAACTATTGGGCTTCCCACACCGTGGCCTCGTGGGTGTTGTCCACCCTTTCCCGGGGGTATCGTCTTCAATTCCGCCGTCGGCCACCCGTCCCTGACCGAGTCAGGATGACTGTGATCCGCAACCCAGTGAAGGCGCAGGTACTGAACAAAGAAATCTGTACCTTGCTGGTCAAGGGAGATATATTGCTTATGGACCCCCTGCTGGGTCCTGGGGGCTTTTATTCCACATATTTTCTAGTTCCGCGAGATACCCGATTAGTGTTCCAGCATGTGGGACGCTGGGACTTGCAGGTGAACATGGAGAAAAGCAATCTGACACCCTCATAGGAGACCATCTTTCTGGGCATTGCTATGGACTCCATCTCAATGACTGCTTGGCCGTCACTCCAGTGGGTCGATGGTAGATTGAACATGCTCCCAGATTTCAGGCGCAGCATGGCACCGCCTCTGATACGGTGTCTTCGTCTTCTTGGGATACTTGCAACTGCGATCGCCGTGGTACCTCTGGGGCTGCTGTTGTTACGATCCCTTCAGATCTGGCTGAACGGCTTGGATTTAGACTCCTTATGGCACACTCATCATCTCAGGAAACTTAAGGTGGGCCCTCAGTGTCTCCAGTCTCTGTCCCAATGGAAGGTGAGGATGTTTATGACAGCGGGGTCCCTCTTGGTTCCCTCCCGTACCACCGGGAAGTTGTGTTTACGGATACATCCTCCACGGGCTGGGGTGCCACCTGGTGGGGTCGCATGGCACAGGGGACATGGTCCCAGCAACAGAGCAAGGAGTACATCAATATCCTGGAATTGCAGGCTGTGCTTCTGGCCCTTCGGAACCTTCTTCAAGGTTTGCAGGGGAAGCATATGCTGGTGAGGTCAGACGACACCACTGTGGTTTATCACATCAACCACCAGGGGCAAACCAGGTCAAGGACACTGTTGTGCTTGTCTCGACGACTCCTGACCTGGACTGCTCCATGCTTGACCAGCCTCCGAGCAACCTACGTCCCTGGGCTACAGGACATGCCAGCAGATTTTCTATCTCGGACCCTTTTACGGGTTCGTCAGGAGGGGCACAAGGTGCTGGTTGCCCCCCTCTGGCCAGCGAAGACTGGCTCACTCTACTGCGCGAGCCCAGCTCTGGCTCGCCGATGTGTCTCCCCTCCAGGAGGGATCTTCTTTTTCAGATGGACGGTCGGGTTTTGCACCCCGAACCGGACTGACTCCAGCTCTGGATCTGGCCCCTGTAGAGCCGGGGCCCATTTTTTCAGGATACACCTGGTCAATGGGATGTACAATGGCTAATATGTGGGCGTCATCCACGTGGGCCATATTTGCTAATAAGTGGGCGACTTTTGCAACCTAGTGTCACAATAAAGGGCAGGATCCGGTGCAATGTTCAGTCTCTGACATACTGACCTTCCTGCAAGCACTACTAGATCAAGGACGGATCCCATCTACCTTGAAGGTATATGTGGCTACCATTTCTCATTGGCATATCGGCCTGAATGGTTGTTCGGTGGGCTGAAACAAGGACATTGCACTGTTTTTGAGAGGTGCTCGGCATTTGCACCCACCCAACTTCCCTGTGGCACCAGCATGGGGCCCTTTTCTGATGCTTGAGGTTCTTTGGTCCCTTCCATTTGAACCCCTGGCATCTGCAGACCTCAAATGGCTCTCACTGAAGACGGCATCTCTTTTTGGCGATGGTTTCCGCAAAAACATGTGGGGAGTTGCAGGCTCTCTCGATAGCCGAGCCCTGCTGCCTGTGGAACCCTGATGGCTCAGGTGTCACACTGTGGCCTGATCAGGCATTTATGCCTAAAAATGTCCCTGCTGGCAAGTAATACCCAACCGCTCCATCTTGCCCGGTTTGACACCGGAGGTTCTTCCAAACATCTGTGCCCTGTTCGTGCCCTTGAGGCATATATTGATGCTACGGCACCCTTTCGGAGGACAAGTGGCCTTTTTTGTTTGTTATGCTGGCTCACGGAAAGGTCAGGCACTTTCTAAGCAGCGACTAGCACACTGGGTTGTGGATTTGATCTCCAAGGCTTATGCCTTGCAGGACCGACCACTGCTAGCGGCAGTGTAGTGCCATTCTATGAGGGGCATGTCGACCTCGTTTGCTACCATGACAGGAGTACCGTTGGACATTGGACATTATATGTAGCACGGCCTCCTGGACATCACCAAGTAACTTTACTCGGTTTTACAGGGTGAATGTGGCTGTGTCCCATCCCCTACAAGGAGTTTTGGAGCAACATATCTCTCCATCACATTATGGTGAGTGGCGTGGTGGGCGTTCCTTGAACGTTGCCAGTTCCTCCTGACCATGTTGGCATAAGTCATCCAGTGCTAAGCACCGCCTCTGGCAGTCAGGAGGGATGAAATAGAACAAAAGTTACTACTGTAACTACGGTTCTATGAATCCCGGATGACCACCAGAGTGCTTGGTCCCTCGGAATCCTTGCTTTCGCGAGAAGTTTTGAGGGATCATATGCCTGGTGCCACGTGCCTATATAGAGTCACGTGGGTCCCCGGAAGGTCACGGGGTGACGTTGTTGTCATTTGTACTCACCCTGCACATGCACAAGTATGCCCATTCAGTGCTAAGCACCGCCTCTGGTGGTCATCCGGGATTCATAGAACCGTAGTTACAGCAGTAACTTTTGTTCAGGTTTTTGCCTCAGACTGTGGTGGTAAAGAAGTTGAGCCTATCATGAAGACTTTTGATTTCCTGGTACATGTAGTGTCAACCATCACTTATGGTCCCAATTCTTACGTCATGACCAAAAGAACAAGATCATGGATAGAAGTGTCTGAATTAAGTTTCTTAAAGAGAGCGTCTGTGCTCAAAGATGGCAATCAGTTTGATTCTTTGAACCTGAGATGGTTTGGGGGTTTTGATCATGATGACTTGTGTTCCCCTCAACTTTGAGGTTTATGAACACATCCTGCTGGAAGGAGACCCTGGATCAGATTCAAAACTCATTGAAGAGGCATTTCTTCTGATCTGGGAACCTCTTGGGATCCTCCGGGACAACCTGGAGAGTTTCAGAGGGGAGGGGGTTGTCTGGCTCTCCTTCATAGACTTGTTGCCTCTGTAAACAACTTTGACTCAGTGGATGAAAGGATGGATTCTTTTTCAGCCTTACCTTATCTATCTAAAATATTGGACATCATTTTGTTTCTCCTCTATTTTCCTGTTTGCCACCTAAGATAAGTGTAAAAGTATTATCTTCCATAGAAGTGGCAAAAACTAAAATAGACCTAGTTGAGAGAAGAAGATAACACTTTTAAACATTTTATTAATAGGAGAATGTTTTCAGTTTGTTTATCAAAATGTTTAATGTCCACATGTAGAGCTTTCATCCTCTTGTCTGCAGGTTAACAGTCCACAAGCTGGCTGCACGCTCTGTGATTCAATCCCTGGAGTTGGAGGAGAGGGCACACAGAGGACAGCAAGACGATGAAGTGAAGAAGAAGGTGGTGGAGCTCAGTGTCCAATCAGGAGTGAGCAGTTCTTTCACTGCTTTCATTGCTGTTGACAAAGACAACAGCGAGCCAATTCAAGGACCTCTGGTGCGCAGAAATATTCCAACACCTTTCTACGGTGGTGAGTGATTTTTTATTTTGTTTTTATGCAGATTAGAACCAAAGAAACTTGTTCCGTTCTATCAGATTTCTATGATGGAAACAGTCACACCATCAAATGTTAAATCTGTAATGGAATGTGTAGACATAAAGTTAACACCGTTTGTTTGTTGAAATAAGTGAAAACCTAACACTCCCAAATGTGTTTTACAAATGAAAGAACACCAGAACGTTCAGACGTTAGAAACAGAAATAACACAAAAGTATTGAGTCTTACTGTAGTTTTAATGTTTGCTGTGAGTATTTCACAGCATCAAACAGTGGTTGTTGTTGTAGGCTGGATCAGGAGATGATTGACTGATTGTGGCCTCATCCTCAGTAATCAGTGCATTGCTCGGTCGGTCGCCAGGAAGAAAGGATTGAGTCGAAAGGCAAGGCTCTCCATTTATCAGTCTGTCTATGTTTCGACCCCCACCTGTGGTCATGAGGTTTGGATCATGACAGAAAGAACGAGAACCTGGATACAAATGTGTGAAATGAGCTTCCTTCATAGGCTGCCTGGGCTCAGCCTTAAGATTGGGTGAGGAGCTCTGTCATCTAGGTGGAAGATCAGAGTAGAAAATCCTTCAAATCGAAAGGAGTCAATTGCGGTGGTTCAGGCATCTGATTAGGATGATTCCTGGATGCCCCTGTTTGAAGGTTTTCAGGGAACTTTGCACTGATAAGAGGCCATGGGGCATGATTTTCTTTGTGTAAAACAGGTCTCTCCTTAGCACTTTAAGATTTTCATTAATGAAAAGTGCGTTATAAGTTGAATTCATTATTATTATTATTATTATCCTGCAAATGCTCAATGAGACTAACCTGTATAAATAATGGTTGAATGAATGGGGCAGACCTAGAAGGAGGAGGAGGTGTCTTGGAGCTGAAGAGATTCACTGGGGAGAGGGATGTCTGGGTTTCTCTCCTGGACCTGTTGCCTTCATGAACCACCTATGGATAAGTGGTAGAAGATGGAGATTGAGATATAGCAGTGTGATCTAAAAGCTTTAAATTTTCATAGTAGACAAAAGTGGACAATACGGCTTGTGCACAATAAAAAAAAAATCAAGTCAATAGGTGGTCTTGGAAAAGCACGCCCTTTAGTGCATAAATTGATTCAGCTGGAATTCAGCTGGAATTCAGCTAGAGCAACAACACCACCAGCCTGATCAAGAAAGGTCATCAGAGACTCTACTTCCTCAGACGGCTGAGACGAGCTGGTCTGAGCAGCCCAGTTCTCACCTCCTTCTACAGGTGTGCAGTGGAGAGCATCCTGTGCTCCAGCATCAATGTGTGGCATGGAGGCTGCACAGTTGCAGAGAGGAAAGCTCTACAGAGAGTGGTGAAGGCTGCACAGAAGTCTGTTGGAGTCAGTCTCCCCACCATCACAGACATTTACACCTCCAGATGCAGGAAAAGAGCCACCTGCATCATGAAAGACCTCACTCACCCAGCACACTCACTCTTTGCCCCACTCCCCTCAGGACGGAGGTTGAGGAGCATCAAATGTAGAACCACTAGACTGAGGAACAGCTTCTACCCTGAGGCTGTTAGACTCATGAATAAATAAATAATAAAAAATAAACACTGCAAAATATCACATCATGCTGATGCTGATCTGTTTTCTTGTTGCTGTGTTCATCTGTGACCATCTGCTCATACAGACTCATGTTCGTGCTGCTGTTTATAATGATGTTTTTCCACTACATTAGGGCTTAGTGTATTACTAGTTGATGTTTCTCTTAGTTAATTCTAGATGTTATTACTGTTTTTCTCTTGCATTTGTTGTTGGATGTAACTGGGACCCCGTGTACATAATCTCGTTTTCATCACATGTACCACATGCGGTGCAAATTACAATAAAGACTCTCTCTCTGACTGAATAGGGCCATTGGACCAGGAACTGTAACAGTTTTTGTAATAAAATGTCTTGATCTATATTTCTTTGTCTTTTTTTTGTCCAAGGACCAGTTCCCATGATGTCGATGTGTTATGCTCGAGTACCTCGTAAGTTGAAGAACCATCAAATATCCATTCCAGTTAACAATAATGGTTCCTTATTGTTATGTTTGCATCCCATTCCAACATGATTTTACCATTCCTTAACTATCTATACATACAGTATATACAGTGTTCCCTCACTACTTCATGGTTTGTTATTTGCGGACTCGCTCTATTGTGGTTTTTCAAAGTAGGATTGGATATAGAAAGATAAGCCCCTTTCATAAGACATGTCGGTCCGGCTTTTATGCGGGTTCAAGTCTCCAAAGAGCATTCAGAAAACACGCAAACGCGGATTGGCGGATTAAACTGACTCGCCTTTGATCCCCCTCTGACCCGCCACGGTTCATAGTGTTAAACCCGGATCTGTCGACTTGTGAAAGGTGTCGGGGTGTCTGCGGCTTCAAACTCATTTGAGGAATGTGAGGAATGATGACGTACTTTTCCTGCGCCCACTGTCAAAAGTGTAAACAAGAACATTTTTATTTCGCTCGCATCATCACTCGCTATTCTTCGCCGAATCTTTTGTTTTTCTTTTTTTTTTCATCACGGAAATGGCTAATTGGGGTGATGCCGAAACCCGTCTACTCCTGTCTCTGCGCGCAGAGGAGGATAAGGGATTTACCGGTACAGTGAAGGATGGTGCACTCCTGGAGCGAATTGGTGTACTGACGTGAACCTTGACATGGATTGAATACAGTAATTAGGGAATAACTTTTGCTGCTTATATTTTTAGCAAGTGGCGTCAAAATTTGAACCTCTCTTTTAACGTTCCTTCTACTTTTTATTGTATTCCCAGAGCTGAATAATAAACTGGTTTTATTGAACGGCCGTCAATCGCTCTGATCTGGAGTCGGAAGAGAACGTCCAAAATACGCAAACGAATTAATCGACATTTTCTAAGATGTACAGCTGAAAGCCTCGGGGAACAATTCAGCTGAAGGGCTACACGCAGACCGACACCTACGTGCAAACACGCACGTTTCAAAGACTCCCCGTGCACGCACATGCACACACGCTCGGAGGTTTGTGCCTGGCATCAGCTGATGACATTTTCAGCACACACAAAATCCAACCGCGACTGATGCTTTTGACATTTTCCTTTCACACAGATGCCGATTGCCTCCTGTGAGATGTAAAAGGCAAATAAATAAACAAATGTATGAATAAAGTGAAACATCTCCTGTAAAATCTGGCCCGTTTAGATTTCTTGACATTTGAAGTTGGGGTGTCTGGATAGAAAACTGGCGATATCGGGTTAATTGTTCCCAACGTAGATTGCCACCTCGGCGCAGGCTGGGACTGTTTTGACAAGCGAGAGCATTGGAGGTGGATGAACCCCTCCTAAAAACAGGTTACAGTAGAAGAAGACAGCAGCTGGTGCCATCATCTCCAGCCTGCTCGCACAGCAGAGAGGCAGCTGAAATTCCTCCAGGGAGGCTGCCTTCTTCCCCTCCCCTCTCCTCTTCATGTGGAAGCCCCTTGGCCTCGTCTGCACATCCAAGCGTGTCGGTGTGTGTGTTCCTTCCACATGCGCACACACACACACCCAGCCTCCTGTTGATAACACTTTATGAAGGCCACAGCACTGGTGTAACGGAGAAAAAGACGGCAACAAAGCAGCATGAGGAAGGGCAGAGGGGAAGGGGACGCACCATCCAATGTAAGGCGGGATGCTCTGTAAAATAAAGGATGAAACCTCCTCAGAGGAATGCTTGTCACCCGCTGCCTTGAACGCAAGAGTTTGGGACTAAAATCGTCCTCAACTTACGTCGTATAGATCCGTTCCTATGCAGCGTCCTAAACCGATTTTCGACGTAAGTCGGAATATACGTACATACTGCACCATATACATGTACAGTACTGTATTACCAAGCACTTAGCCTATCCTAACACAGTACCCTACATAATAATCAAAAAACATATACGTTTGGGAGCCATAATGAGGGGAAAAAAGAGTTAATGGCCTACCAGGATGCTGTTGATGCCGTTCTCCTCGGTCCATCCGCAGTACCTGTATTCCATTTTCCGTTTACGACGTAAAACCACGTTCACAGTACAGTACAGTATTCCTCCGCCGCTGCACCGCGTACAGTACAATATTTTTTGCCGCTCCACCGCGTAAAGTACAATATTTTCCGCTGCTGCTTTACGTTTACAACGTAAAACCGGTCCGTCTGCCGTATTCCGCATTCCGTTTACGACGTAAAACCACGTTCACAGTACTACAGTGCAGTGTATTCCTCCGCCGCTACGTTTACGACGTAAAACCGGTTCATCTACCGTATTCCGCATTCCGTTTACGACGTAAAACCACGTTCACAGTACAGTTTTGTTTTGTTTTTTGAATGTCCAGAGGACCAGACTTAGCTTTTTTAGAGAGTACAGTACAGTACAGTATTCCTCCGCCGCTACGTTTTCGACGTAAAACCAGTCCATCTGCCGTATTCCGCATTCCGTTTACGACGTAAAACTGCGTAACTCGGCTTTTCATAGTAATTTTTTTAAATTTATTTATTTATTTTTTATGAGAGATGCGTCATAACCACGAAACGTCGTAACTTGAGACCGTCGTAACCCGAGGACTACCTGTACTCATTTTTAAAAAAAATTAAATTTTTAAATTTTAAACTCATTAAAAAATAAAAATAAAAATAAAAACCAGACTGTGTGTTGTGAATAACTCTCAGCTACTAACTTGTCCAATTTTAGCTCAATAAATGGAAAAATTTACCAGTTTTTGTGTTTGCTAGTGAAGGTTAGCTGTGGTGGCCATCTTGAACTGGGTCACCTCCAAATAGGGAAATTGCATGTCCTGTGAAAACGCAGGATGAAAGCTTTTCACACAGCTGACTTTTGCAGAAAGCAGGAAAATAAAGCTGTGGAAAAACACTGGTAAGCTGGAATTGGCAGAGATAGGCTAAATAGATTACAAAGGATCTGAAGTTAACAAAAATTAGCTGAAATTGGCTGAATAAGTAGCTGAACAAAGCGGAAATCAGCAGAACGAGACTCAAAGGAGCAGAAAAAAAGATAAAAATCATAAAGGGCGGCCGTGGCGTAGTGGTAATGGCAGTTTTAACCATCCAAAAATCACCTTTTTGAATCGTTAAAAGCAGCTAAGCTAAGAAGCTAAGCTACGAGCTAAGCTAACACGCCGACCTTGGGGAAAAAACCTCCGTCTTGTCCAAGCGGAAATTCACAGTTGAAACCCGTGCCTTCATGGAAAAGTTTATTTTTTCCTGCAAAAAGAAGCTGAGAACTTGTTTACCGATTTTTTTTAAAAATTAAAAGCTTTGTGTGAAAAATGTTACGATAAAGAGCTCGAACCACACAGAGCGTCCACCATTTTGAGAACCGAGAAACAGGAAGGGGAGACAGCACATGTCACGTCAAGGGGCCTCCCTCCCATTTTTCTTAAAGAGACACGCTCGTTCTCTCACTATCCATCCTTCAGTTCAAACAGTCTTAGACTGCCATCCGGTGGTCAAAATAGGTACTGCACACAAAAATTAAAAAAAAAATGTCTTAAATTTTACAATAATTTCTAATTATTGTCATATTTTCAAACAATATTATCGTTTATCGCAATAATTCCTAAGCCAATCGCCCAGCAGGATTTGTTATCGTGACAGGCCTAGCTACAACTGAGTCAATTTTAAAGATAATGAGCTGGAGCTCGGTTGGGTAGTAGCTGAGAGTCATCCCCTGACTTTTACTTTAAGTGCGGTACATTCCGCAAGCTGTTAGTCTAAAGTTTCACTAAAAATACTAACATGTTTGTGTAGTTTGTCACAGTTTCTCTAATTGAACCTCATCTGTTGTTGTACAGGAACGTTTGCATGCTCCGAGCACAGAAGTTAAGGAAACCTTTGGCAGACTGATACATTCAGGGCCTCATCACCATCGGTGAATCTGTGCTCGGCGTAGATGCATTCATGGCGCGAGACAGACTTTGGTTGGGGGAAAACGACAACAAACTAAACAAACGCTGTTGCTTTGCAGAGAGCCTGGATTAAAACCTACAATGGCTTCATTTCTCCACAAACGTCATCCAGCAGCATGAAATTTAATTTCAGTGTGAATGTCTGCAGAGTCCGTATTGACGAAGAATCACGGCATGACTTTGTTTTTGTGCATCAGCGAGGTAACGAACATCAGGAGCGGCTGAACTGGAAAATCACTGGAGTGTACACAAGTCGCTCCATGTGGTTCTGTGTGCGTCTACATGTGTGTCTGACTGGATCTAGTTCAGTCGGATGGCGTGGTCTTCCAAAACCTATTCAGGTCACGGTCAAACTGACAGAGATAGACAGGGGGAAGAAGAGTGAGAAGGAAACCAGGAGATAAAACGGGGCATGATGTTCTTAGCAGTCACCAAGAAAACCCCTCCCTGCGAGGAAGACGAAGCTTCAGACAAATGAAATGCTTATTTTTCAGGCACTACAAAA
>JBBPBX010000674.1:95900-111731 GCA_038048925.1 Garcialebias charrua
GATAAGTCAAACTTTATTCAACTCATTCATAATATCTGTCAACATTGTTCAGTTGTAACGACATAAAAGCAGTTCAAGGTCAGTAAGCACAACCAGAACTAATACACAAGGCACACTGGATTATAAGGCTCACTGTGGATTTTTGAAAAAATTAAAGGATTTTAAGTGCACCTTGAAAAATACGGTACTTACACTGGTCAAATGAATCAGTTTGGTTTGGTTTTGATATTTTTGGCTGTTTGGTCCGGTTAGTTGGACAACTAGAGACATTAGTGATGTTGTGCGATGATTCAATGTTTCAAAATAAGAAAGAAAGAGAACGTTTGCTTTTTTATTACGTATTAATGTTTTCTCTACAATCGCTTAGGGCTACTTTGCTCTGTTGCCAAATTGAGTGTAAGAAGTTTTGTTCACCTGTCTCACTCCCTGACAAGTTTTAGTAGGACAGGCAGACAAAAACGCGGACTATAAAGTAAGCCTCAAACCAACAGTTGATGTGGGAAAACTAAAAGCTGTATTGGAAAAAAATATTGTGGTCTCATTGTGGGATTAGCTTTACCTAGGGACAGCATGCTAATTGTAATAATTACGACGATTGTATGTGATGTTAATCCCGTGCAAATCGGCCATGTCTTTAATTGTAAAGTAAAAATCCCCCCGCAAATTACCTACTATAGTTTGCTGAACTCTGAAATCCTGTGATAATCCTAATCCACTGTGAATAGGCATCTCTGTGATTTGGACAGAAATGGGTGGGATCCGATATGTAATTAAGCGTTTTTTGTCTCCTGGGTGCATTTGCTATTGGCAATAGAGGCTGCATTGGAGCAGGCCTGTCACAATAACACATTTTGCTGGGTGATTAATTGTCTCAGAAATTATTGTGATAAACGATAAAATTGTTTGAAATTTGACAGTACTGTAATTAGTAATTATTGTAAAATTTAAGAAGATATGTTTGTTAATTTGTTTTGCGTAACTTTTTTGACTACCGGATGGCAGTATAAGACTGTTTGAACTAAAGGATGGATATGAGGGAACGAGCAGCGTGTCTCTTTAAGAAAAATGGGAGGGAGGCCCCTTGACGTGACATGGGCTGTCTCTCTTCGGTTCTCAAAATGGCGGACTCTCGGTGTAGTTTAAGCTCTTTAGCATAGCATTTTTCAAACAAAGCTGCTAATAAAAAATTAATAAACAAGTTCTCAGCTTCTCTTTGCAGAGAAAAACAATGTTTTACACGAAGGCACTGGTTTCGACTGTGAATTTTGTAGCTTCGACAAAACGGAGGTTTTTTCCCCACGAGGTCAGCCTGTTAGCTTAGCTTCTCAGCTTAGCTGCTTTTAATGATCTAAAAACATGATTTTGGACGGTTAAAACAGATTTTACAGAGACATGAGAAAGGGAGGGGTCAGTTAAGAACACCGGAGTTGAGCCTTTTGTCATCCAGTGTCTTCAGTAGAAAGAGAGACAAAGAAACGGTAATGCCGATAAATGAAATTGAGATGGATAATTTTCATTTATCTTGTGATTAATTGATTTATTGTTGATTGCGACAGGCCTACATTGGAGTGCATAAATAACTTTTGTGTCCCGGACCAACAAAAGCCCGTAACGGTAGCACAAATAAACAAGAAAAAGCTGAAGAGAAGGAACAAAATCATATGCAAATGGTTGCTCACATCATGCATTGCTCTATGCGGTAATAATAATATTCTTCTGCTATACAGCTGGCTAGCGCTGGCAGTAACACAGCACCAAGCTGTGGCCATAGCCTGAAAAGTAGTTTTAACATCAATTCACGTCATTCCTCGAGTCGACTGATAAAGTAAATGTCTGTAAATTTCAGCTAAATCTCAGGCTTGTGCGAATGCGCCACATAAAAAGCAGACATTGGGGAGTCATTTATTTATTACATTCCCCAAGTAAAACTAATCCTGTGCGAATAGGCTTTAAACATCAAATTTTTGTGTGTTTAGGGGCTTTATGGTAAATTCTGAGGTCAGATACGATGGAAGTTAACGGGAGTTTGGATGTTTGCGCTCTGGAGACATTTGAGAGGAAACTATAAATTCTATGCGAGAGAAAACCTGATAAGAGTTTGATACATAAGCAATAATAGGATAGGAAGGTTTGTGGGATTAAGAATAATTTGTTTGTCAAATAAATTTAAATGTTTAAATTGTTCAAAGTTATCAGGGCATTGCCACATTGAAAGATAAATGATCCATTGAATATATATATATANTATATATATATATATATATACATACATACATACATATATATATATATATATATATACATACATACATACATACATACATATATATATGTATATACATTCCCTTAAGTGTCTCTGGGCAAGACACTTAACCCCAATAGTTGCTCCCGGTAGGACTGGATGGCGCCTTGCATGGCAGTCTGCCGCTACCGGTGTATGAATGTGTGTATGAATGGGTGGATGGTTGGTATTGTAAAGCGCTTTGGGGCCCCTCATAGGGGGCTAGAAAGCGCTATATAAATAAGCTCCATTTACCACCCATTTACCATATAACTTAAACTGCAACTGCTTTAAAATTATTAACAATATTAAAGTGTCTTAAAAGTCTAACTTTCTGTGACCGATATAAACTTTGAGCGACCTTTCTTCTGTGAAGTTTGATTCATGAAGCTCCAAAAAGGGCTGAAGTTTCTCACTCATTCTACAGCAGAACCTAAAATTGTGTCAGAAATGGGGGGAAAAAAAAATATCTGGCAAATAGTAATAAGTGTTATTTAGGACTCAGACACAAAAGGCACACTACCGTATTTCCCCCTTAGATATTAGTCCTTTGTTCATATAATGATCTTTTTCTTTTCCTGCTCTTCTTTCCTCTCCGCCCTTCTCAGTGGACTAAAAACCCAATTTGTTCCTGCAGAATAGGAGGCTTGTAAGCGTCCCACGGGGGGGGCGGGTTGTTGTGTCGTCAGGGTTACACACTGTCAGGGACGTGGCCTCTAGAGCCGGTCCAAAAGCTGTGTGATCGTAGTCGCTAATTGAAAAAGTGGGAAGGGAGAGATGGAAAAGAGAGGAAGGCGATGGGAGGAAAAATTTAGATAAACAGGAGTAAAGCGGGAAGGTTGATCGAAACGTAGAGATGCGTCGCTACAAATACCTGTACGCTCATGACGTTCCCTTGGTTGTCAACGGGAAAGCGGTGACATAAACTCATACAACTGCCAGTCAAGACAGTCGGGTAGCCCCAGTTGGAGCTCACTAGTTGTCATGGAAACCGTTTCCCTACTGTATAACTCACCCCAGTGAGAATATGGAGAAGTGGATTCAGGTTGTGTTTCTTTGTTTGTTTGTTTGCTGTCTCCCCTGCGTGTCTGCTCCTTATTCGTATCCATAAGAAATAAATCGTTTTAATAACTTTGATGTAGGAATGTGCGATATGGCCTAAAATTCATATCACGATATGTATTGTGAAGGGTGGCGATAACGATATATATCGCGATGTGTTTTTGGTATAAAACTTGCAATAGGAATGAAAAAAAGTATAGGGTGTCCTTTTGCCATAATTTATTTTGAAAACTGCTATACCACACAAAATAATCTCTATTAAGAAAATTTCACTACTAGGTCCAGAGAGTTTTTAAATAATTAACAACTCAAGCATTGGACTTCTTTCTTGTTGTGCAAAACAGTGCAAAATATATCTTGTGTAGTTTTAGCCATACGTTTTAAACTAAAGAATATGTTGTTAACTCTTAACAGTTTCCAATATTGTCACTTAAGAAATGAACAGTAACAGACAGCATTTTACACTGAAAACACTTCACCCTTCAACCCTCTAGTGGGCGTCTCCTTCAGCTTTAAGGAGAGCTGACAAGGTAACCAGTTTACTCTGTGGCTTTGACCAGAGGGTCTCGCAGTAAAATCACACAACATAGCGTTCTGTTCACAGATCAGAGGGCAGATTTCTCTAAAGCTGACCAATGCTTACTTTAACTTTCGACAAAAAAACAAACAAACAAAAAAAAACTTTCAACAGAACACAGCATTTTGCGCATGCGTCCGAATACGGCAACACTACGGCAAGCCGGACGAAGTTAGCTCACAGCTTCGCTACTTAGCACTCGAAGAAAAGACTTTAACACCACTTACGCACTAGCCTGGTTAAAACCAGACCCTTGTCCTTCACTTCGCTTTGTACAAGGGTCTGGCATTTCTCCCATAGACAACGATTTCTCCGGTAGATTTTTGACCGGACCAATCAGAGAACAGAAGGCGGATTACCGGACCAATCAGAGAACAGAAGGCGGAGTTTTGAACGACGTCGACTGACGTCGTCAGTTAAAATGGCTGCCGCCACGAAGGAATTTTCATGAAAACAAGGTAAAAAACTATTATTTCTTTGCTGAGAAAAAATATATTTCTTAGCTGACGTTATATCAGAAGTGTTCCTGAGCTTAACAGTTCCTAAATCAATTCACGAAATGGTCAAATCTGCTGGATTTAAATTGTTTCGGTTTGACATTTTCCAAACAGCCTCGGGTGCGCTACGAAAATAAATTATAAAAAATCGAATTTTATCTCAAATGTTTCATCTAGGCCAACAGTCAGTAAATTAGAGCCATATAATTACACACTGGTAGCAGAAAAAATATCCACCGAGTGGTTTCTGAGCTATTTATCTGATAGCCTGGACCTCGCCAGGCTAAACTAACAAAACTCCGCCTTCTGTTCTCTGATTGGTCCGGTCAAAAATCTACCGGAGAAATCCTTGTCTATGGGAGAAGTCCCAGACCCTAGTGCAAAGCGAAGTGAAGGACAAGGGTCTGGTTTTAACCAGGCTACTTACGCACAGTTTTCAACACAAAAAAGTATCGATTAACTCTGACAACTCTGATTGTACACTTCAACACCACTTATGCACAGTTTTAAACTAAAAAAAGTAAAGATTAAATCTGACAACTGTGATTTTATGCGGTTAGCCGGTAGAAGACAGATCTCTATCGTAGGCTAAATTTCTATCGTTTCTACCGTGTACCGTTTATATCGCGCATCCCTACTTTTATGATTTATTTGCAAAGCGTGCAACTTTTCTCACAGCAGAGAATTCTTCAGGCATTTCTCTAGTAACTTTTTTGTTGTTTGAGTGGTTTGTGACATTTTTGACTCAATTAACAATCAAATATTAACATATATATACCGGTATACATTTTTGTGGCATTGACTAGCTTTTTAAATGATATATTTCAGACTTGCAGTTTTAATGTTCAAGCACATTTAGAGACATAACCCTCATAACGTGAATGTTCACAAGTCAACATGTAATTATAACAATAAAACGTAAGCTCAGCTCTGGTTATTTTTGCCTTTAAATAACTTATTATATATTTAAAAAAAGCACAGTGCAAATGAACTAAAATGGCAACTTTTTTTTATCTGTCAGAATGACAGATTTTTGCCTTAAAGTTCAATTTTTCCATTCAAAGTAGTTATCAGATCAGCTAGCATGCTAGTATTTTGGTTTAGTTGGTTCAGCTAAATCGAGCCAAAGTTCAAGTTCAAGTTGTTTATTTGTCATATGCAGGTTAACACATGGTTAAGAGTAGGAGTGCATCGATTGCAGTTTTCTGGACGATCACCGATCTCTAATAAGCCAGACCTGCCGATTCCAGTTTTGGCGGATACCGATTTAGTTTTATAAGTGACACTATCAGGTGTTGTATTGACAAAAACTTTGACAAACTAAATTTTCCAATCTTGTTTTATTGAAAAACACAACAGCCTAGAAACAATGCAAACTTGTTTTAACTGGCCATGAGGTACTGCTCTGAAATATAAATGAAATTTAGACAATTGTTGTTAAAACGATGAAAAAAATCTGTAAAATCAGTTTCTCGTATCAGTCGATCTCCGATCTCCCAAAATTTAGGAAATCACCCGTAGTTAACAGTACAGTACAATGAAATGCTCAGGATGAGAACAACCAATGTGACTCTCTAAAAACAAAGAACAAACAAACAAATACTAAAGCATGCAGTAAGGGTACAAAATAAAGTACCAAAAAATTGAAAAAGTCATTATAATATTTACAAAGTCCTAAAGAGAAAATAGTAAACAACAACATGGTAGAATATAACGGTGCAAGCAGGATGAATTTGTATGAATAAATATTTCACAGGTAGTAATATAAGCTAAAATGCGCATGATGTATATCACTGATAACTAACATATGCTACACAGGTGTCATTTTAGCTTATCAGAAGTTAACAAACAGAAACGCGTCATGAGTTTATTACAAACTTTGTAGCTTAATGTGTGAAATAAAATATCTGTAAGCTGTAAGAATAATGTTTAGGCTTTGCTTTGTTAAAGTCAGTGTAGCTGAAAGTTGCCCAGCAAAACCGGGGACATCATTATGAACCAAACCCGATCTCCTCCCCCAAGAGAGCAAAAACAAGATGATGTCTCCTGACTCCTATCACGTTTCAGTTCCTGTTGCCGTGATTGACAGCTGTCGCAGGTGAGGCATCCGAGGGAGGCAGGGGGCTGGTATGCTGACGTCTGCCTACAAGGCGGAGGAGGCAGTTTGACAGCAGCCCTGAGATCAGCGCTGTCGTGTATTTGAGCTAAATGTTTGCTTTAGGGGCTTTTTATGGCGACCTTGGGCGTTCAATCTGTCATGGCTTTAGATGTGAAGCGCCAAGACGGGATGTCTTATGCAGCATGGAAGCTGCAAACAATCCAAATTTGGAATTAATATTAACAGGTAAAATGAAATTGGGGCAAAAATCATAAATTTGCTAAATTTATCAGGTGAGAGAGAATTTATTGAAATTCAATTCATTTTATTTATATAGCGCCAAATCACAACAAAGTTGTCTCAGGGCACTTTACAGCATATGTGTCAAACTCAAAACCCGTTGACATCTTATCTGGCCCCCAATATGTTATTTTAAATGTGAAATACTTTTATCACTTTGATTTTTTTTCTGTAACCTTCGATTATGATGTCAAAAGTGCAACAGAGAACGTCAAATGAGACCAGTCAAACTCTTGTTGCGGAACCTGCAACCAAGAAAAGATGTTTGGTATCTAACTTGAGTTAATGTAGATTCTGAAACCGGCCCATGGTTTGAAAAAGGTTTTAATTTTGGCCCCCTTTTGTGAGTGAGTTTGACACACCTGCTTTACAGGAACATTCACATACATAGAAAACCAATTAGTAAAGTTCTCTATCTAAGGAAGCCAACAGATTCATTGAATCTTCACTTTGTCCCAGTTTCTATCCTGAGCAAGCACAATGGCAACAGTGGAAAGGAAAAACTCCCTTTTAACAGGAATAAACCTCGAGCAGAACCAAGGCTCAGGACAAGCAGCTTTGACGGGCTGGGTTTGAGAGGACAGGAACGAGAAACGAACACAGAATGGCAGGTCCAGATGTAGGTCCAGGTGTACCTGAAAGACAAGAACACATGTTAAGGATAGAAAAAATCGTTACAAAGACAGAACAAGTTGAGCAGAGTAAGGAAAGACGAGCATAGTGGAAAAATGTAGTCAGTTTGTCCTTCAACAGTTAAAATAAAGATAACCTTTATACCAGTCACGCATCTTTAAAGACACAAGACCTCTGATGGACCTGGAGGGCTGGATTTTTTTAACCACAGTTTACTCCGTCATCTGTAGCTAAGCACGTTTTCCAAAACGTTTGGAATCAGAATATCATAATCAGCAATAACTGTTTGTGCCCAACGCAGAGCTAAAAATATGAAACTATTGCGAGTTGCGTACTGTTTTTCCCGCAGACCTCTGAGTGAGTTGGACGGCAGCGTTAGACTTTCCGCTGACTGCCTCTGGATGAAAACTGAGGGCCGTGACTCATTCACATCATCCTCTGAAGTGGAAGTCCTGAAAACGTGTTGTAACTCACACGCAGAGCACACATGCATGGGTGGGGTGGTGTAGCGGGAGGGTGGGGGTTAGCCCAGGAGCTCTTTTGGAGTGCCACCATGTGTGATGTGCTCTGAGCAGTAGCCGGTCATGTACTGCGCAACATCAGCGTCTTGCTCGGATGAAAAAGAAATAAAGATTTTCTTCGTCCTATCCCAAGTCGGTGCGAAATTCCGTCAAACTCGAAGACAAATAATTACACATCATTGCAGTTGTGCAGTTTATTCGTAAGTTTTGTAAAAAGTGATTAAAAAGTCACTCTCTCTCCTTAACACAAATTAAATGTGAAGAAGCCAAAGCTCTGGAAGAAGTCTTACAGAGCTAACGGGCTTCTTACACTGTACGGCCTACGCTTCGTGTTTTAATTTTGTATATTAGTAGGACAAAAACTCCTCCAAGCTCACGTGGAAACATTTCCTCAAACAACCACACTTCTTAGAGTGGAGCTAAAACTAAAAACAACGATCCACCCCAATATTTCAGTTCAATTCCCTTCAGTTCAGTTTATATAGCGCCGAGTCACAACAGAAGTCCTCTCAGGGCACTGCACAGAAACATTCATAGACCGTATTTTCCACCGTACACCTCGCACCGCCCTGTAAGTTGCATCAGTCCAAATATGTCTAATAAAGTGGAAACAACATAAATAAGTCACTTTCCATATAAGTTACATCTATTATGCATCACCGCTGAAACCCGGGAAATGTGGGCCGGTGTTGTGCCAAAAATCGAATGGCTTCCAAAAGGTAGCCGTGGGAGCGTGCACGGGAGGACTTTAACAGGAATGTAACAAGATTAACACTTAAAAACAATTATTTGTTTGCTGGAAAGTTCAGCAATGGTGTGTCTCAGTTTAACTTTTTCTTTATAAATGCACTTCGACGGTCAAATCAGCTGCATTTTCAAAAGCCAATACGCTGAAGTAGGAGCGCGCAGAGGGATGACTCGCTGTGTATTTTTGTGAAATTTAACAAGATAAACACCTAAAAACAATTATTTGTTTGCTTGAAATTATAGTAATGTTTCAGTTTAACGTTTCCTTAATAAAAAGGACTTTGACGGTCAAATTAGCTGCATTTCGCCAGGCGGTGCAAAGAAATGAAGCTGATTTGACTGTTGCTCCAGGCGAGCTGGACATAGGTGACTTACTTTGGCAAGCCGATTGTGTCAATAATAGCCACTTTCACCTATTACATGATGCAACAACATGCCACACTAAAGTGCCATCTAGTGGCTGAAAATGGTAGTGTTCAATATTTTCAGTCAGAATGAATGAAAACGGTCATATTTCAGTCAAAAAAATGGTTTATAAATATGAAAATATATAAATAAGGCACTTTGGCGTATAAGTTGCAGGGTATGAAAATTAGGCAAAAAGGTGAGACTTATGCGCCGGAAAATACAGTACTTAAAAAGCAAGTTAACAAGTTTTATCACATGCTGTTTAATAACTTACCTAAATGAAGCATATATAAGGTAAAGAGTATTGCCCAAGCACTGAACCCTGAGGAACTCCATGACTAACTTTGGTGTATGATTAAAATTCATTATTTACATTTTAAATCGGAATCGATCAAATACCGTAGATATGATTTAAACCAGTTTAGATCTGTTCCTCTAATCCTAATATCATATTCAAGCCTTTGTAGTAGAATATTATGATCAACTGTTGAGAGTTCGTAAATTTGAACATATTACACCCATTCTCCATAACCTCCATTGGCTTCCTGTCACCTACAGAATTCAGTACAAAACTGCTCTCATTACCCATCAATGCTTGCACGGCACTTCACCTGACTATCTAAAGGACATTCTTGCACCATATTCATCCACCCGGTCTCTACGATCACAGAACAGTAATTTCCTTCATATTCCTCGGACCAAATTGAGGACCATGGGAGACCGAGCATTCTGTGTGGCTGCCCCCCGCCTGTGGAACTCCCTCCCTGACGACCTGAGAGCTCCACAGTCACTGGTTGACTTTAAAAGCAGCATAAAGACCTTTCTTTTTAAGCAAGCCTATTCTGCCTCCACATGATTTTATCTTTGATCTTAGCTGATATCATTATTGATTTTACTTGATTTTATCACTTGTTTTATTTTATTTATTTTTTAAGCAAGCCTAATCTGCATCCACATGATTTTATCTTTGATCTTAGTCGATATTATTATTGATTTTATTTGATTTTATCACTTGTTTTATTTTGATCTTTGCTTTGTTACACTTTGTAGCACTTTGAGATTTTTATTAATGAAAAGTGCATTATAAATGGAATTCATTATTATTATTATTATTATTATTATTAACTGTATCAAATGCAGCACTGAGGTCTAACAGGACCAGTGTAGACACCTGTCCATTGTCAGAGGCCATGAGAATATCATTAAATGACTACAGGCCATCTTGTTTTGGTGCTTTAGACAATTTAAAAGCCCAATCTTCGGCTTATCTTCTGCTCTCTGCGATAATTCATGCAAAAGCTTATCTTTGTATAGTTTATTTACACAATTGTAGAGATTCAAACTGATCGTTTAATCAAGAAAAGGGATTGGAAAAATTGATATATCATCAAAAACAATGGTCTGTACTGCGTTAACTTCCACCTACCGATACGTTCAAGCTCTCTGCACAGAATTTCCTACAAAGTGGAAAGTGAAACATCTTACATTTTCTTTAATGCCGGTGTTAAAATGCGACAACAATTCAACACTGGCAGACCAGTAATTATGCACTTTACATCAGACAGCAGTGACTCATTTGGAGGGGTGGTAACGAGTAAGACGGAGTCGGATCAGAGGTGGTGCTAGACTTTCTCCTCGCCCGTCAAAATGATGGACGTGGTAGAAAAAAAAACTGCCTGCACTCATTATTGCTCACCGTTTTTTTTTTTTTGTTACACTAAGATATAAAAAGTGTATTTGATAGAAAGAGAAACGATTCAGGAAAGAAAAGATCATAAGAAGAAAATGAACTATGATTTGGCACTTTCATGTCGGTATCGCACAAAGCCGATAATTCAACATTTGATGTGTGTTAAATTGCTTAAGTAAGAGGTGAATTATGGCCAATTCATTTACAAGAAAAGAAAATGCCTGAAAAGATCTCTGCTGTAGACTTCCAGATCGGTATGGACTTGAAGTGGTAATAAAACCTGTGAAGATGGAGAACTGGCTTTGACTAAGCTTTGTGTCTTTGCCAGGAACAACTTCTCATATGAAGGTCTCTATTGCTATAGTGATAGCCTTTCTTCTTCTTCAGCCAGTCGGAACATTTCTTTTAAAGGGGAGCTCGGAAGTCCACTCAGCAGGAGTTTCTGAACTCTACATGCAGTAGTAATCTTGGAATAAGCTCTTCTCGATACACCAAGAGCATGAGAATTATCGTCTGTAACTCTTCAGAGTGCTGTCAACACCTAAAGAGTGAGATGCTCTGAACAGTGTTGAGGTCAGGACTGAAGCCCATGTAGTTAGAGAGATTTAATCACCTGCACAAACGGAGTCAGTGCTTCCAATTGAAAAAAAAAAAAAAGGGCCGGCATGTCTTCCGCAGAACTTACTGACAGAACTTAAAAAGGCAAAGCCTGGACAGGAATAATTCAGACTTGAACCCAACAGAACGTGAA
The DNA here is from genome assembly GCA_038048925.1 of Garcialebias charrua. Taxonomy (NCBI): domain Eukaryota; kingdom Metazoa; phylum Chordata; class Actinopteri; order Cyprinodontiformes; family Rivulidae; genus Garcialebias; species Garcialebias charrua. The sequence continues at coordinate 107,466 of JBBPBX010000674.1, forward strand.
GCTCGCAGGTTTTCACCATCGTTGCATTGAATTGCTGAATGTGCTATGTTGGGCCTTGTGTCTAATGTTAGAACAAGTATTTTTTTTAAATTTCTAATCTGTAAGAAAACAACTTGTCAATGGAAATTTTTAATTATTGCAGGCTATGAGTCAGATAATGATTGATAATGAGTGATTAAACATCGAGTTTAAAGAAAGATTGTAAAACTTGAGAGTAAAAAATAACTATTTAGAAAGTTTTAAAAAAGCAAAGCCAACAACAGCAAATACAAAATATGTAACTTTAAATTAGGCCTGTCACGATAATTGTCAAATTTAAGAAGAAATGTTAGTTTATTTTTGTGTGAAGTACCTTTTCTTGACCACTGGATGGCGGTATAAGACAGTTTGAACCAAAGGATGGATAGCGAGGGAGCGAGAAACGGGAGGGAGGCCCCTTGACGTGACATGGGCTGTCTCTCATTCCGGTTTTTTTGGTTCTCAAAATGGCGGACGCTCGGTGTGGTTTGAGCTCTTTAGCATAGCATTTGTCACAAATCAGTAAACAAGTTCTCAGCTTCTTTTTGCAGAGAAAAACAACTTTTTACACAAAGGCACAGGTTTCAACCATGAATTTTGAAGCTTTGACAAGATGGAGGTTTTTTCTCGAGGTCACCCTGTTAGCTTAGCTGCTTTTAACGATCCAAAAACACAATTTTGGATGGCTAAAACAGATTTTAAAGAGAAAGGGAGGGGTTCAGTGAAGAGCACCAGAGTTTAGCCTTTTGTCATCCAGTGTACAGTAGAGAGAGAGACACACATAAAGCCAATAAATGAAAATGAGATTGATCATTTTCATTTATCATGCGATTATTTGATTTATTGCGAAAGCCCTACTTTACATACTTGTGAGGACAAAGTTACTATTTTTTTCCGTATATTTCAGTCGTGAGATCAAAACAATGTTTCAGTTATAGCTGCTAACAGACAAGATCTGAGTAGCACCAAGACACCTCAAGACGACGACGCCAAACCGCCACTGGTGCATCTATTTGCCACAAGTTGAGGTAGTAACAGAGGCGAAATGGTCAACATAAGGCAAGACAGCTTTGCGGTTCAATAATGTGATGATTGATGACATATGGTCTGTCAGACAAGCGGCAACAGATTTATTACAGAGGGTAGATCAATGGTGATGTGCAGCAACTTTGTATTTAGTTAAAAATATTAATTAGCCAACTAAAGAGCGGCTATACTAAGTTTATTTATCATGTTTTGAAAAAGATTTGAGGGAGACGCCCATCACACATCATTATGCATTGTGCTCCACGTCAATCCAGCTGATTCCTGCTTCATGCCGCTTGTTAAAAAAAATGTATGCTTGACATGGCCATCTCCATTGCTGATTTTTGAACAGCTGATAAAGACTAACTAGTCTGTGTGGCCATTGCATGAAACTTTTATGAAAGAACCCCTTTTCTGTGATAAAAGATGAGCTCCTCTTTAAGCCGCCATCGGCCATTTATCCATAACCAACTACAGTAGTTTGGTCACATTTCAAATGAAGCCAGCATTGTCGATCCATACGAGGTTTGGTGTATAACTCAACAACATTTACATGGACTTTAATACATAAACAAACAATACATTTTTTGTGTTTGATTTAGGAAGGCCAAATGTTTAAGCTCGTTTTATGTTTGCGTTACAATGACTGTGTCCACATGGTTGGGATGAAGACTTGAGGTCTTCTTGATAAACCATCCAGAAGCTCTAGGTACAGATGCGTATCATGCTGCTAATTATACTACAGGTAATTTGATTGTTTTGTCAGTTTGATTGATCAATGTGGAGGTACACTCCACTCCACCCTTGACTATGGTGTGGAATTTGTAGTTCTTTAGAAAAATAAAAACAAAGGCAGAAATGGACACAGGCTCATGCTCAGGGCGTTTGGTGAGTGGAGGTGTTTGTTTGGAATTAGCACCTCATCTTTAATTTGAAAAATATAAAGTTAAAAAATGGAATCAATGAAACATTGGTCTAATTATGTCTTCAAAAACATATTTTAACCATTCTAGAGAATAAAATTAAAAAATCACTGCCCAGCGTCAGTTGTTACAGCTTGGTTTCTATCTTTCTTGGGCGGCTCAGAGACATCACAGTGGCTGGTTGACTTCAATCCCCTCATCCTGCCTCGTGTTTTTGTAAAGTTAACATTCTACCGGGCTGCGAACATTTGCAGGGAATTCTCGATTTCTTTATGAGTCTTGTTTAAAACGTTTGTGTGAAGACCTTTTGTTGTGGTCATCTCAAACCCACCTGTGGACAAAGCTGGACAACAAAATAATGTGCGCAACCAGAAATACAGGTTTGCAAGCCGTGCACATGAGATGACAATAATCTGTGATTATTATTTTATTTTTATAAAAGTGCATTACTGGTCGCTTATTGCAAGCACATGATTTAGTCAGACCACCAGAAAATATGTCCTACTTTCTTATAGTTTATTGTCTTTATCATCTTTAATCACACAGACAGTCAGAGAGGGTCTCAGTCCTGCTTTTAAAGTGTTTCATAATTAATTTCTAAACCACAAGAACTGTTTCTCTTGATGATGTCATAGTTGAAGTCATGCTTTGAAATCTGTGTTCATTTAATTTCTAAAGCAATGTTTTTCTTCCTTGGAGGAAAACCAAGCAATAACTAGCAGAAGGGATTTGAGTGACTCTACTGTAACATAAATTAATACACATCACATTTTTGTGTATATTCTGCTCTGCAGCACCAAGCTTTGCTGTTTGAGCCAGTGATTCTATTTTTGACATTCTCCTGTAAAAAGTTACCCAGATGATGGTGCCTGCTGTTCTGTTTTGATCAAGAATTCAGTTTCCATCTAATTTACTTTCATAATTCGAACAAAGCTTTTTTCATTTTTATGATAGCTGCCTTTGTGTCCTGTGCGTCTGCATAAACATGGAAGCACTAAAACCTTGACTTGGCCCATCTTCCTGTATAATTGGACGCTCTGTTGCACCTGTGTCTCATATAGATGTTGCCCTCCACAGTAATCTGCTCTGGCAGCTGTGGTGAACTCGATGTGGGATGCAGATATGAACCGATTTGCACAGACAATAACAACTCGTATGAAATAAAACTGGTCAAACTGCACAAATTAGGAACTCATTTATGTTTCCGATAGTAACCATCTATCAGGAAATCCATTTGCTACACTAAAAACCAGCAGTAAGTTTTGCTTAAACTGACACTTTGCATCTTTTGAAATGGGATTCTTTGGAAAGATTCAAACAAGCAATATATTTAACTGTTGTACATAGGTTTTTGAACAGCTGTAATTGGGAGAAATAGTTTAATCCTGACCAGAATGATGAGCTAACTTTGAAATAACCTTCAAATTATTTTAAATAACGGTGTAATGCAAGACTGACAGAAATGGAAAGATTAATAAAATAGTGTCTGCACAAACCACTTTTTTTGTATTAGAGTTTACCCCCTTTTTGTATCAGTCATTATAGCTCATTTAATTCAGTCAGAGTTGAACTAGTTCTCCAAACTGATGGTGGCCAAAAAGCTACCTACAACAAATATTTTAATTAGAGGTGTAACGGTACACTAAAATCACATTTCGGTTCGGTTCAGTTTCAAGGAGGGCTCGGTTGGGTTAATTTTCAGTAAAAAGAAAAAAGACAAAATAAAGAATTACAAAACATTTATTTTGAAAATACTGTATGCCAAGTAAACGTTTGTATAAAAATAAATAAAAGCAACCCATTTGGATTATATTTTAAATAAATGTAACTCTTTACAATAAATAAACTATACTAACAATCATAAAAATCTTAATAAATACAATAACAGTCAGAACCAGAACAATAAGCAGCAACAGACTGTTCACAATCTAATCAAGTTTAAAGTTTTTGTCCAAAAATACCAACTTGTCTACATTTTCTGCCAAAAGCACAGATCTAGTTGCAGTGAATATCTCCAGCGGTGGAGAAAACAACTCACTAACAACAGGTAGCAGGAATAAAGAGGTAGAGCTTTGCTAATTTTGCAGTGTGGCTGTATTTGGCCTCATTACTCTCAACTCTTCTTGGACCTGCTTCCACCTGTCCCTGGAAAAGTTCAGAGTTCAGTCATCACAGACTTCTTAGCTGCAGGTGATCTCTGGTGGATTTCCCTGAAGAGGAATAAGACTCAGCTGCTATCTCTGTCCCAGACTTGAAATAAAACACAAAGAAGTAAAAAATGAGTTAATAAGATTATAAT
>JBBPBX010000675.1:2933-30084 GCA_038048925.1 Garcialebias charrua
TATATATATATATATAATCATCAGGTCACTTGCTCATGAGATACCCCCCGTCCTCCACCACCATAACTAGTTTTAAAATAATGAGCTTCCTTGGAATAAGCGAGTGAGCAATTTTAGGATTGACAGAGGTTATTAAACAAAAGTAATTATAGTCATTGGTACAGAACAATAATATCCTGCATACTAAAGTATTAATACAGGAGATTAAAAAAGGCCTATCCATTAAAAGACACAATATTTCATTCTATCTACAAGAGGAAATGGGTCTAACAGGCCCGTTTTATCTGTGAGGAAATGGGCACCAGCAGTGGTAGATCAGTTAATCACTGAACAAGCTTTCCCATCAGATAAAGCACTGCCTGTGTACTTTACATTGGCTAACACAACCGATAATACACCATGGTGGTTTGGCATAATCTACTGAGAAAAGGTATAAATAGCATGACCTGTTTAGTAAGCTGGTTTAAAGTTCTTTAATTGTAGATAATATATTTTAATATCAATAAGTGGGCCAAATCTTTGGACAATAATTTTCTTGATGTTTCTAAATGACTTAATTGCTTAATTTAATTCTGCTTGTCTGAAACACGCTGTTAAACATCCTGATGGCAGAACTATTAGTTATAAAATGTGATTAATTGCATTTAGCATGAAAAAAAAAATCCCATCAAGGACATTTATAACAGCTTGAGTACATTTTTTTCAATTGGCAAAATGTGTATCAGGTCCTGAAACAAGACGCAAATGATTACTGTTCAGCCTAAATCAATCTTTGCCAAATCAGCACCTGAGCCATTAGATGAATGCCTGCAGATAGCGTACAAAGAATAAGATGGATGATGCCAATTTGCTGCCGACATCAACAACTTTTTGACACCTTTAGGTAATTAATTACCAAGTTGCATAATTTGTTGTTGAAGAAAGATTAGCTTTTGCCATTTTCTAAGTAGACAGACATCAGCGTTTGCTAACACTCGACATCTGACTATTTGTATACAAACGACACAGTCACATACTGAAGTCATGCATGTGGGAATCACATTTCTTACAACAGAGGAACAAAAGCACAGAGACAGACCACCAAAGTAAACAGAACCAGCTTTAGTGAATTTGCATTGCCCTTAACCAGCAAACAATGAACAAAAAAGGACTAATAAACAGTAAACAGCACAAAGAGTGGAATTCTAGCAGTATTCATGAGCAGACAATCCTAACTACCAAAAACTTTTTTTTTTGCTCCTCTATGTAGGTCATTCTCTGCACTAATTAATAAAATGTCTGCAGAATTAGTTGGAAAAAAATTAACTTCTTAATATAATTTTAAATGCGTTGTTTTAGAACTCTAATCTTTTATGTTGCATTAATGTGTTAAATTAATGTGACCATTCACTCGAGTTGAAATGATGTTCTGGCCCTATTGTTCAGTAAGTACCAATTAGGCCACTAATTAGCTGGACCTAATAAGTATTCAGTTGCATACCATCCTGAATGTATTTCTTTGTTTATGGGGAAATATGCAGGTAAAATTGCCTTTGCTCCCCTTCATTGTCCAATTGTTTCATATTCTAGAGCGGGGTGGGAAATATTTGTACCGGAGGGCCAAACTAAGGTATTTAAAGCAACCGAAGTGCCACATAGATAAATATTAAATAGATTATCTTTAAGACCGATACTCCGGAACACATTTTTCAGGCTTTATCGCGTTGCAGCAAAGTTAGCACGCTTGATAAAAATATGTCTCCTCAATATTCTAGTAATATAAAACATACTATTAGTAAACTGGCTCTTGAGACTATATGTCTGTTATCTTAAATATGTAAAAATAAACAATGCTTGCTTTGTGAAGTCTTTAAAGCTGCTATATGTAACTTTTCTAACAATATATTTTTAACATATTTCTTCACTCTGTCACTAGACTGATGTTAGAGAGGTAATCTCTGAAAAAAACTAAAACAAAATATTGTCCCCTTGCTTCTCCAGGTGGTAAATAGGCATTTCTAAAAAGAAAAAGTGACCCGCCATTAACCAGCCAATAAAATCAGAGTTTGTAACCAGCCAATAAAAAGAGAGCTTGAATTTGAATCAGCCAATAAAAACAGAGCTTGAATTTGAATTTCAGCAGACCATGGGAGAGCAGAGCCATATATGGCTCTGAGGGGGAGGGATCTGAATGCTTTGCCTGTTGAAATTTTTTCTAAGTGCTGCAGTTCTACATAAACTGCAGACTGAACCTTTAAGGTTCAGTTTAGTTCTGGAAACACAACTTCAGGAAAACATGCCTTTCTTATTACAAATGTTTTAAAAGTAATTGCCCTAGATGCTTAATTGATACTTTAAGTTCCATTGATATAATGCAGGTTTTCAACAAGTTATTTAAAGTTGTTTTCATATCATTTAATTATATTGAGGACTGGACAGAGGTTGTCCAAAGGCCGCTTTTGCCCCTCGAGCCATGTATTACCTACATCTGTTCTAGAAGAATCCAACAGTGCCTGGCTGTATTATTTTTTTTTTTTTCAGTTTTCGAGTGAAATAGTTATAATTGATTTGTGTATCTTTCAATGCATGAATAAATATTTGGTTTGTTTTGCTTTCTACTCCTACAGCGAAAGGAACATACCGTAAGTGCTACCATACAAGAAATGTTTTAAAACTTCTTCTACACAAGCAAAACTTACATGCTAAACAAATTATGTAAAATAAATCTACAGTCAAAAACACTTTTTATGATGTACATGTTTTCATTTAAGACTTTCCTTTACCCTCTTAAGGAACATTTGTAATAAATATTAATAATTAAGGATAAGAGCAGTGCTGATTAAATTATACATGGATCAATGGGGTTGGTGAGTGAATCATCAATACTTAAAGGACGTTGCATACTTCTTCCTGCAGAATATCCTCTCCAACAGGAGCACCATCATGTAATGAACTGCTTAATTGCTCAGGATGACTCCTGCCTCTTGCATGTCTTATGATCCACTAAACATGAAGCATGGAACAACAGAAGTCTCATTAATTAGTAAAGAGTCAGATTCACCTGCAAGTAGAAGTTAGCAGCCCTCATTCAAAGGTCCATGTCAGAGCTGATAATCTGATTCTCTGGCAACATATCGAGATAAATGGAATTTAAATATTTTTATTTTACTCGTAGACTCTGACAGATGAAAAAAAATGTATGCTTTCTAACAAATAAATTAATGTGGAGTTGCGACTGATGTCAACATAAAAAGCTAAATAAACTTAAAGACCGTGTAAAGTGAATTTCAACATTTTCTTAAATAAACATTATAAATGTGATAATTGTAATCTTGTAAATGAGTAAAAAGTCTCAAAATTGTAGCTCAATTAATTTTGGAGTTATAGAGCAAACTGTGTATAAACATATTTCTATTTCAGGATTTTTTAGGCGTGTTTTAAACGGGACCGCGTTTCGTCACGCGGTCCTCATTAGTATAGCCCCCACCCCCTGCTGCTCCAGTCATATAAATTGTTCTTCGCATGGGTGGAGCCGTTCACTCGCGAATCGCAGATAGCATCAGATAGCAATAGCATAGATATTTTGTTCATTGTTAGCTAGCTAATCAATTATGCCTCGTTCCTGCATCTTCCCTGGATGTTTTAATGGTCAGGGCACCTGCTACTGACCGTCTCCCTCCTCAGCCTCCGGACACCGCCGCCGCCTTTCCTGTTTCTTTTCTTTCTTTCTTTTTTTTTATTGCTAAGCCTGTGCCCTACAAGTTCACAAGCTCCTTTTTTGCTAAGAAAATGCGACAGGTCCATTGCATACTTAGTTATCAACGTGATTACTCTTTATCTTAATCACCAACACAGCCCTCTTTATCTTAATCACCAACACAGCCCCCGCATGCGATGTGTCGGGTCGGACCGGTGCAGCCGCGCGAGTCCGCTCATCTTCTAAACACAGAACAGCGGAGTTATGAATTATAGTTGCGTCCTCAACTTTAAAAATAAAACCAGAGTTGTTTGTGCACTAAAAACAGCGTAACTCTTGGAAAAAGGAGCAAACAGAGCAGGTTTACTGATGAACCTGTCTTCCTCCTCCACACAGTTCAGCTCTGAGCGAGAGAGTCCTCCTACTTGCTCTCTGAGCTGCAGAACTGCGCTGAAACCACGCCCATGTGCTGACACGCCCCCACAGTTCTAGACTAAGGGAAAATAATGTATTTTCATGATTTTTGACACTTAATTTTATAAGGAAAACAATGTTTTTAATCAGTCAGATTTATATGGGTGATTAATAACACATATTTATGCCATGTGATAAACTAAAAACACAAATCTAATTTCACTTTACACGGTCTTTAAATAGTTGCTGGTCTGAAAGACACCAATAGTCCCTCCTACTCCCAGCTCATAGATCAGTTCTCTGCCTGGTTTGATGAGAATTCCCTGGCCCTTAATGTCAGTAAAACCAAGGAACTTTGTTTGAGAGGTAGATGGGGGGCCACCAGCACTAGACCTGCATTTAGGCATTATATTATAAAAGGGCAGGAAGTAGAGCAGGTGACTGATTTTAAATACCTTGGAAAAATGATTGACAACAAGTTGACCTATGAACCCAACACTGACTATATTTACAAAAAAGCCAGACAGTGTCTCTCCACCTTCTGTATAAGCTAAAGGCTCGGATATAGTCGCGCTTTGGTCCGCAAGCTGGAGCGCACGTGCTGCGCGCGCACTGTGCATGCGTTTATGGTGTGGCACGGCAGCGCTTGGCAAAGTGCTGTTCTTTTACTGACCAGCAGGTGGCAGTACCCTCTAAAACCTGTGCATATGTTGCAAGAAAGGGTGTAGAAGAAGAAATCTACCGTAGAAGAAGAACTGTTTGAAATCACACAACAAAAAGAAATAGCTTTCCGCTCGCGTGCTGAACTGTTGTCTTTATTTGCGGTTTTAATGCATGGAGTCAGCGGAGGAGAAAGCGATCACGTGACTTTTGGCGAAAAAACAAAAGAAAAGTCCGACTCCAGATCAGGAATGAAGGAGAATTTAATACATTTTGTGTCACAAAACATTCCTCCATGCCTCGCGACGCCGTTTCCACGACCACAGCGGCGCAGACAGCTGCAGAATCTGGCGTGAAGGCTGTCGGTGAGGTCCACACCCACCTGTCAATCAATTTGGCGCGCGCGCTAGGCTTGCGGAGCTTCAAAATCTGGGAGGTGCACGACCACGCGCGAAACCAACGCGCTGGCCAAAGCGCGGGGGCGGGGACTTCGCGATTGCGTCACTTTGGCCGCGCGCCCTATGCGACGCGTCAACTATATCCTAGGCTTAAGGAGCTTTAATTCAAGAAAAAATATTTTGCAATTAGTGTACATGTCACTGGTTTAAAGTGTTGTTTCATTTAACATTGTCTCATGGTATGGGAACCTCCTAGCCAGAGACAGGAGCAAGTTGTCCTGGGTGGTCAAACAAGGAAGTACAGGTAAAGTCATTGGTCATCAACAAATGACACAGACATACCTGTACAGTCAGGTTCTGAAAAAAAAAAAAAAGAAGAAGGTAATATAGGTTTACAATGACCCAACTCATCCACTGCAACCAATATTCAGGTTGGTACCATCTGGTAGAAGACTGCTGGTTCCTTTAGCAATGAAAAATGGGTAAAAGAAAAAGTCATTTGTTCCCTCTGCGGTGAATATACTTAACAAGGTCCTATTTAAACGCAGCCTCACATAACAAACCAATGTCTGCTGTGATGTTTTCATTAGGGGTGCAAATCTCTCAGTGTCTGTGGAATCGATTGGATTCCGATTTTTGGTGTCACAATTCGATTAAAAATCAATTATTCGATTCAGAAACACTTTTTGATTCAGAAACGATTTTTCTATTAAAATTGTCATTAATTAAGATTCAGTTTTATAACTGACAAGCTGAAAAGAATAAACAACAATGCAAACAAATGGAACATTTATTTAAAACAATAATTTAGTTTACTTATTGTATCAAATTGTTTGCATCGTTTGATATTCATACCAAAAATAGGAACAAATAACACAGGAATGCATGAAATCTGTAACTTAAATAACCAGTATTAGGTTAGCTTTTTGCTCTGTTACTTATATCAATCAATCAATCAATCAATCAATCAATCAATCAATCAAGCAAGCAATTTATTCATTTCAAAATTTAAAAACACAAGAATACTGTTTACAAAAAAACACAATACAAAATCAAAAATACATGAAATGAAAGGAGGCAGAAGAAGAAAAAAATCTTGTCGTATCTGCCCCTTCTTCAACAAAATTAATTCATACAATCAATTCAAACAGCAATCACAAAAAATAAGATTATAAATGATTTCTCTACCGGTGTATGAATGCGTGTATGAATGGGTGGATGGTTGGTATTGTAAAGCGCTTTGGGGCTCCTCACAGGTGGCTGGAAAGCGCTATATAAATAAGCTCCATTTACCATTTACCATTTCTCACACAATACCATATATAGTAGTTTGTGCAAGATCTAATTTATGAATATTTGTTCAAAATTTTTATTTTAATCATTTTCTTAAATATAGGTATTGAATTTGCAATTTTAATATCAGGTTCCAAACCATTCCACAGTCTTATTCCTTGTATTAAAGTAGACCTACTCTTTAAACTGGTTCTGTGTTGTGGCATAACAAAAATATCTGTTCCCTTGAGATTATAAGAACTAGTCCTTTTTACAAAAAGCATTTGGATATTTAAGGGTAAATTGAAATTCTGAGCTTTGTATAATACTAAAAGAATATTATAGTCAACCAAATCATAAAACTTCAACAACTTCAATTCGGAAAACAAAACATTTGATGGATGACAGTAATGTTTTCTTGCTATAATTCTTATGGCTCTCTTCTGTAAAATAAAAATAGGTTTGGTTACAGTTTTGCATGCTGTACCCCAAACATCTATACAGTAAATTAAAAGCGGGAGTATAATTGTATTGTATAACAAATATAGTGCTTTATCATTTAGTAAATCTCTAACTCTATATAGCACTGCAATGGATTCCGTTATAAGATACTTGTTTGAATTGATTGTTTGAACTTGTTTTGTTTTTGAAAAAAGGGGCAGATAAAATAAGTTCCCTTTTCAGTCAGTCACTCGGTGCAACTCTATTGCTTTGGTAAATTGTGCCCCCGCGCGATTACCTGAAGGAATACAATCACGCCTTAACGGCAGGGGGCATCAGCATCACCCCAGAGACCCCGCCCTCTGGGTACTTGAGATGTTGACGCCCATCCTATTTTCTCTTTTTGCCCTTCACCTCGCTTAAACCTGAACTTCTCTTCTCTTCGTGGGACTTCTCTGTTGTTCATCGCTCGACCAGAGGTGAGCTCGCTCCCTACGCTGAGCGTACAGAGAATTTTGCCTGCGTACTGCTGGGCTGGCGAAAGCTAGTCCGGCACATTTTTCCTTAACCCCAAAGTTTTTCTTCTCTTCTCTCCGCAGACTGCTTCGCTCGACGGCGCTAACTGCGTCACATCGCTACCCTGCTAAGTCGTAGCAGGCTAGCCAGTGAAAGCGACGCGACGGAGGAGACGTCTCGAAAAAGAATTTTGGAAAGACTTGCTTGTTTTCTCTCGGACATGGCTCCAGAGAAAGGAAAGTGAAAGCCGAGATTTCCGAAAAAGGCTAGCAGGACGGCGAGCCCAACCTCGCGCGCCTGCCCCTGCGACTGCGGTTTTTCCCTCTCGGCGACAGACACCCACAAGGCCTGGCTTGTCTGCCTAGGAATGTTGCACGCGAAAATGGCACTGGACGCGCCCGACTCCTGCCTACACTGCTGCCAGATGCTGGAGGCGGTGAGGAGGCACCGGGTGGACTTCGTGGCTGAAGCCATGGGCGCAGCTGCGGCGCCAACAGACCCGGACCTCACTGAGACTCTCACTCCCACGCCGGAGCTCGAGAGCATGGTTTTGGAGGACAGTACTTGGGTCGAATGGGGCGACAGCCCAGATGTGGCGGCTCCCATCGGGGACTCGACAGCCGACTTTGACACTCGAGGCATGATGAACGCGGATGAGATCTCGCTAACAGCCTCAGTTGAATTTTCTGGCGACGAAACTGACAACGAGTATGACAGGGGGGAGGGGGACCTCTCTCACATCCTGGCGCCTGTACTCCCGGAGACTGACACTTCGATCCCGGCTCTGTTCGACTTGTGCCGCAGAACAGCAGACGCGCTGCAGATCCCATGGCCCGAACCTCCACCCTATCAACAAGTCACGAGGTTGGCAGGACATTATTTTTTACGCTAAGCAGCAATCTACAACGAGGCATAGGATGTCCATCTTCCCGGATTTCCTCACAAAGCTACTCTCATGCCTGGTACCCACTGCCCCGGTGTCGGGCGGCTGAAGCGGCCGGTTTACATTCAAAGTCTATGAGGAGACGCGTGGAGTCACGGCGAAACGGGAAGCGACGCGATTCGAGTGATCGAAGCGGCGCGGCGGCAGCCTGCAGTTCCTTTTCCACGCACGCGCGCGTCCAAATCAACCTAGGCGTCGAACTGCCAACGCCAGAAAATTCGATCTCTGGTGGCTCGACGCGTCCAGAAAACAGTCGGGAGAGCCTCTGCTATCTGATTACACAACCACAACGGGACTTTTTTTGGACTTTTTAAACTTACCGGATCGAGCCTCCATGAATTGGAACCAAACTCCGGTAAGAAACGTGACATTTTTACAGTTGCTGCTGACAGGCTGCTGTTCTCTCCAGTGTAGATCACCCCAAACATTAAAAAAATGTTTTAATCTCATCAAAGACCGTCGGAGGTGCAGTTAACACAACAACTGAACCCGGAAAACGAGCTAGAGACCCCTCCCTCTGCCACCCCCTAGTGCGCGTCATCAGACGGTCTTCAGTGGCAGTGGGACCGTGACAAGCGGCCAAAAGGGGACGGCAGGCGCGTTTCGAGTTGTGCAGTGGGGACCAGGCATCACAGTTCCTCGACGTGGCTGGAATGGAGGCAGCAGGAATAGCCAACAAATGGAGGACACGCTTGCATCTCATTTGGCCCCCAGGTCCTCTGGAACAAAACCGACTCTGCCCAGTAAAGCCTGTCGAGCCTCAGCTACTCAGCTCGAGAAATGCTACAGGGCTCAGGGCCTCGCGGCACGCGCGATGAACGCATCCACGATGATGCAGGCATACCTGGCTGAAAAACTAAAGGAGCTCCAGGTGACGACAGACAAGCAGGATGCCACCGAAGTGCTGGAGGAAGCCCGTAGGGCAACAGACTTTGTGCTCCACATGATAGGGACTGCAACCATTGCATAGGGCAGATGCATGGCTGAGGTGGTCATTACCCAACGTCATCTGTGGATGACTCCCCGGAGAGACAACGGATTCATTTTCTGCACCACTCGATAGAACTGACGGGACTGTTTGGAAAGGCTCTGGACCGGATTCAGACAAGGCTTGAACAGAGGCGCAAACAGGCTGAGACCCTCTGGGAAGGCATGCCCAGGAGAGCTTTTGCCCCCCTCCCAGGAAGACAGCTGGGAACAGGCCCGTGCAGCCTCGGCACCGCTCAACCACACGTAATCCGCCGAAAAGAGACCAGCTCTGCAAAGACCCCCACCGGGTCCGCCACAAGCCAGTCATTCCTGGAATAGGAACAGGTTCGTTACCCATCAGGCGGTCCAACAGAGGACCTCCTCGGAAAATCGGGACACAAGACAGAAACGTGCCTGATGAAACGGGTCCTCTGCTTAGCTTTACAGGCTTGCCCGCCCACGTGGTACGGGAGCTGAATTTTACATGTCTAGATTTTATTTGTAAAAAGGTACAAAAAGCTGGTGACTTTGATGTGTACACAAAACATAGTGGTTCTACTGTGATTGACATAAAGTCAGAAATGTCGTTACACAAAAAAATACGAATAAAAACTCAAAGAACAGCTTCACCCTGTTTCTTGACTCTAAAAAAGAAAAACAGCAACATCAACAACACAGCTCCCCTCTGATACCGATCGCTATAAAGGGTAGGGGGTTGCCCCCCTTCCCTCGCGGCTCATGGGGTACTAGCTCAGACAATAAACCCCAGCAGGTGGCCTCAGGTCTGTCTGGAAAAGACAGACCCAGAGGTGTCTGCAAACAGGTACACCGGCTCTCATGGGGCCAGGTGAGGGGGTCACATCTTCCAACCTCCACCCCGTCTGAACCCACAGGGGCGACAATACACAAATTCAACAAACCTGCAACACGTTTGCATGCACTGAGGGCACGCCAACAGAACCTGGTAACCATGGCAACATGCCGTTTTGGTCACCAGGTGCTTTTCAGTATATTTCAGCAATGAGTGACGGGGGGCCACAACAGAGGCCCATAGGACCGGGCCAGACTCACATGCTGACAAAAGAGACGGTGATGACGTTGCAGGGTTTGTAAACAAACGTGACAAAACAGGAAATGCACCAGGGCTGGATCAGTTTCCTCTTCCCTGTGCTCGGAAAGGTCTGGACTTAATGTAATCAGCCAGGCTTATAGGTGCTCAGCAGAAAAAGGTGTTTAGTGCAGTTTTACATCCTTACGCTGAAACTAACTTTTCATCTTACACGGACAGCAGGCCGTACACAAGCAGTGAACCTGCAATGTGTGACAGTGCTCATTGCACTGAATCAGCTCTACTTTTAAATGGCATCCACTCATCAGGAGAGACACAGCTCCCTGGAGTTTTACCAAGCTCCAGAGTAATGGTGGGGCCGGAGGCTTGTGAACCAGACCCGGTCATGGAACGGACTGGAATCAGGAGGTCTGTTTGCATACAAAACCTACACTCCCTCCGTGCCGTGCCTCTTCCTAAAAGGAGAAACATTCTGGCCCACGTTCATCCAACAGGGACAGTGCGCTGCTCCTGTCCCCCAGCACTCCCGGTCCGGGTAGTGTAGAAACACATTTACAGGAAGGTCCCCTCCTTAATATAACTGTCTCCCAAGGGGTCACGGGGCCCAGGGCCCTTGGAGATGGGCTTACTCCAGGAACGTGGGCATCTACTCTTCTTCAGGGACCTGCTACATCACCAACTGCACTGTTCCTGCAGATATTTTCTCCCCATCCCTCACCACACACCTCCGCCCTCTTCATCTTAAATTAATACATGTAGGGAATTTGAGTCTCGGGTGTGCTGCAATGGTTTTACATCTCTGTTGTTCAGGGCACCTGGGACTCAATTTTATATACACTTTAGACATTCATTCATAAACATCTTCATAAAAGTCACATATAGGGAATGGAGTGAGCACTATGGCTATGGGTGGCGGGATGACATCAATCTCGCCCCCATGCCTATGCTCACTCAACATTATGCATTTAGACAATAGGGCCTGGGTCAGAGTTGGAGTGGAGGGGAAACTGGTACAATGCTAGCCTTTGCTCCTTCTCTTTCCCTTTTAAGTACACTTTACAACAACACTCACCAACAGTACATTTGGGGACGGGGGTGTGTGTGTCGGGGTCTTGATTTGTTAATTTCAATTTTATTTATGTATTTATTTATGTATATATATATATATATATTATTTATTTATTTTACTCTTACCCCCCTGGTTGGCTGGTGGACATTCTGGGGGTGGGCCGTCAGGGGTTGTGCTGGGGTGTGGGGGGGTCCGGGGTCTGGGGGTTCGCCGTGGGCGGGGCTGGCGGGGCGCTCCCTCCGGGGTTGCTTGGGCTCGGGTGTCCTGTCCTGTCCTGTCGGCGGGGCGCGGGGTGGACCGGATCTTGGATGTCTGCTGCTCTCCACCCCAGAGTGAAAGGGCATACCTTCTGGGTTTGGATGTGGGCTGCCCCATGTAGGGAGCAGGTACATGTCTTGGACCTAGGGGGTATAGAGTGTGCATCGGGATTATGAATGGAGCGTGTCGTTATTGTTTGTCTTTCTGTGACTGAGGGTGAGGATGAGGGTGGGTCTGAATGAGTGTGTCTGTGTATGAATGTTTAAGTGTCAGGCTGGGACTTGGACTGCCACCTCTCTGATACTTCTGAGGCTACTTAATGTTGCGCTCCTGCCACGTGGCCCCCTGGTGGGTGTTCCTCTGCCTGCGGGCGTGCCTGGGGCCCTCACTATCTGGGGCTGGGCGCTTGGGCGTTTGTCGGCTCGGCCTGGTGGCTGCCTGGTGGGGCTCGTGTCCTCTGGTCCTGTCGGGTCTGGGCTTGAGGGATGGGCGTCCCCGGTGCCCGAGCCTCGGTGACCGGACCTGGNACATTAACAAGCAGGATCAATGTTAGGGATGTAGGTGACTGGCCGGGGCGCGGCGGGGCCGGGGCCCCATGCTGATTGGGATCCCCAGGCAACGGCATCATTTGCTACATGGTAGATCTGAGTCTGTTCTCCCCTCTGCTCCCCCTCACACCCTCCCTCCTCTCTGCTCTTTACGGTGGGGAAAAAGGTAAAACAAGCAGCATAAGAGCTTGTAAATAAGTTTATTGGTTTTTACTGATAGATAATTAGTTATTAGCGGTACTGCATTTTAAATAAAAATAGCACAAATCCGCTTATGAATTATAAAAGTTAGTCAAACCACAAAAACGCTGACAAAAAGTTTAGGTCCACTGTAAGCGGATTAGCGCTTTAGCGCTATCTAGCGTTCTTGTGCCCACCACTGCTCACCAGCAACATAAGATATCACTTGACCTCTCAGATATGCTTTTAGACTTTCCCAGAGTGTAGCATTACTTATCTCAGGTGACTCATTCAGCTCAATAAACATATCTATTTGTGCGTTGATAAAATCAACAAATCTTTGATCAGAGAGCAATCTGGGATTAAGTCGCCACGAAAAAGTACGAAAATCACCTTCAGGGAAACTCAACCCCAGAGTAACTGGGGAGTGATCTGATATAACAATACTGCTATAATCTACTTGGGTAACCATAGGCAAGAGTTTCTGATCAATTAGAAAGTAGTCAATCCTTGAGTAGGTTTTGTACACTGGGGAGAAAAAAGAAAACTGCTTGGATGATGGATACTTGAATCTCCAGGGGTCCACCATTCCGTATGCTTCAAGAAACATATTAATACAACGGGCTGAGTTATTAAGTATGGCAGATTTTGAGCTGGATCGGTCCAATGTTGGGTTCAAAGTGCAGTTCAGGGGCCTCATGTATCAACGGTGCGTACGCACAAAAACCTTGCATACGCCATTTTCCACGCAAAACTCCGTATGCACAAAAACCTTGCGTACGCCATTTTCCACGCAAAACTCTGTATGTATCAAAACAGAACTGAACGTGGAAATGTGCGCAGCCCCACGCCAACTCCAGGGCTGGCGTACGCACGTTTCTGTGGTTTTGGTTCCATTGGCGACACTTAGAGGTGATTCTGAGAAACTGTTCATGATGTGAAAATCATTATTGTTCACACCAAACACACATGATTAACAATTATTACATCCATATGGACGCAATTAGAATATAACCTGCAAAAAATATAAAAAACAGAAAGACTGAATAGTTTTGCACAGCTTAAATTCTTGTTTATTGTTTATTTTTAGCTGTTTTAGCAGTTGAAGAACGTGATACATGATGGGACAAGACGACATTCCTCTAGTGCAGGGCATATTTAAATGAAAACCTGCAAAAAATATAAAAAACAGAAAGACTGAATAGTTTTGCACAGCTTAAATTCTTGTTTTTTGTTTATTTTTAGCTGCTTTAGCAGTTGAAGAACGTGATGCATGATGGGACAAGACGACATTCCTCTGGTGCAGGGCATATTTAAACGAATTTGCATATTTATATGGAGGCGTGTCAAAGGCGGAGTCGGCCACTCTCTCATGTGCGCTCAATTCCACGTTGATTTTGTGATGTACAAAAGCAATGTGCGTGGATTCCGGCGTACGCACAGTTTGATACATCTGGATTTTTTTGTGCGTACGCCGTTTTCTGGATTTGACCGTACATCACGTTTCAGTAAGAAGTCCACGCAAGTCTTTGTACATGAGGCCCGGTCCTCCATGCCTTCACTCAGCGTGCTGTCTAAATCAGGCAGGGGCTTCCTGGACAGGGTGTCGGCCAAAGGCATGTCTTTTCCCAGGCGGTGCACAATCTCATACCTTTGTAGCTGAAGAAGCATGCGTTGTAGACAAGCTGGGGCCATAGAGATTGGTTTTTTCAATATGCTCCACAGGCTTGTGACTCAACGATGATCCTCTTGCCATATACGTATGTAGTTATGGAAGAATTTACATCCAAAAAGTACTGCGAAGAGCTACTTATCAATCTGCACATAATTAACCTCTGTTGGGGTCAGTATGTCCCAATCCAACGGCTGCATACTTTGAAGGACCCGGCCTACCCGGTCGACGTAGGCCGGGTCCTTCAAAGACCACGTAGACCGGAAGTCCGCGGCTGTACAGTTTTATTTTTTTGGGACAGGTCTAGCCTTCACGCGGTTACGTCGACGTACGTCATGTTGCCTAGCAACCGTGACAGCGCTCAGCCGAAGGAAGAAAGGAGCTTGAAATGTTGTTGTTTTTACAGCTTTTTTTAAATTCTAGAGGAAATACAGAACTTTATCGCCGCTGGCGGCATGTTTTATACCTTCTGCTGACAGACATATCCAGGTAACTTGTTTTTTTTTTGGCTATAAACAGTAGTTTCATGGATAATTTCAGTGACTGACAGAATTAACTTTGTTAACTTGTGCATAATAAATAATATCTAAATTTCTTATTAATAATTTAATAAAACAATATAGTATAATATTTATAACTTATTTTAAATTTAGAATACATAACATTTTCCAATATTCTATTGTATAAAATCCATTAGTACATAAAGTGGTTGTAAAAATGTTAAAAAAAACAGGGTCTTTCATTTCTTTTATTAATAAAATAGCACTCAAGTGTTTTCAATGAACATCAGTGTATTTACCTTAAGCCTCATTATCATAATGCTTTAATATCTTGTAAAAATTTTAATCTTTAACTAATGTTTTTGTTGTTATCTACATTTCTTGAACCAGACCAGACCCTTGTACTGGAGGATTAACCTGAGTGTCCCAGTCCTGGACCATTACTTTAACCAAGAAGATCCTAGACCAGATTTCTGATGAAGCAGGGAGTCTCTGGCAGAGCTGCTTCATCTCCTGGACCTGCATCCACAACATGGTTGGGGTGCTACAGCTGAGACCCTGGTGTTTGTTTTCTGGCTGGCAGGTGGAGCATCCTGCAGGTGGTTTCGAGTGTTTGGGACGCCTTGTTCTGCTGTCCACTGCATCCACTGCATCGTCCATCTGACAGAAGAGGTGGTGTCCATTCACCACCAGGTCATCCACCTGACTAAAAACCCAGAGGACCTGGAGGTGGTGTCCCATGGGTTTGCAGGGCTGACATGACACAGAACCTTTTGTTGTTTTGAATTAAATGACTGTTAATAAAATGAATTATAGACAACTAGTTTTTGTAATCAATTTATTTTTTCAAAATTAAAACAAAACAAAGAAAAACAGTTTTAAAACTCATAAAAAGACAATTTATTTACTGGTATTTGCCATTTTTTTCTAGAAAACTAAAACGTCTTTCCATTATCTCCCTACTTTCATTTGCCCTTCTCTCTTCTGCCTCCCTCTGCAGCTTCATATCTTCTCTGATTAAGTCCATTAACTCATCCTCTGTTCTTCTTCCTCTTTCTTCCCCGTCTCTGTTCCGTTATTTCCTCCTCCTGAGCCCTGTCATCCTGGTCACCCACTGCTGTGCTTGGACCTGGAGTGTCCTCACGGATGGAGGCAATTAGGACAGGAGGTGCAGTGGAAGGTCTTTGTCCTAACGCCTCATCCATGAGGACAAACCAGGGCCACGTCGCAGCAGTGGGCTTCCCACTCGCTCTTGACCCAGGATATTTGCAGTCCTGAACAGAGGAAATAAGATATCACAGTTTGCAAAAAGAGCAACAAACATTTTTTTTAAACTTTACATGTACATACCAGATTCCAAAAAAGTTGGGACACTAAACAAATTGTGAATAAAAACTGAATTTAATGATGTGGAGATGGCAAATGTCAATATTTTATTCATAATAGAACATTTGTAGAGTAACTGTAACATTTTAATGGAAAAAAATGTTGATTCAAAATTTCACAGTGTCAACAAACCCCCAAAAAGTTGGGACAAGTAGCAATAAGTGGCTGGAACTCCAATCAACGCTCCGTTCAGAAGCCTGCGTCACTGATGGTATGGGGTTGCATGAGCGCTTGTGGCATGGGCATCTTGCATGTCTGGAAAGGCACCATTAACGATGCTGACTTGGCTAGTTCCTGGCCCGGAACTCAAGTCCAACGCCTGATCTTATCTGAAGAATACCACCTGTGTGAATATCCTGCCTTCTCAGTTAATTCTGTATTAGGACATGTGTGTGCATGTTTTTGGTGACTGAGCACTTATAAAAACTCAATGTATCCTTTGTTCGGGGCTCATCTCTTGACTGCAGAGAGAGACAGAGCCTTCAGACGCTTGTCATCTTAGAAGCCTCAGAATAAAGACAATTACAAAATCAGATCTGATATTATTCAGTCCCAGCAACTTATCTTTCACTGTTTTTTTTTTAAATTCCACGACAACCCCAAATTCAAATACGTATCATCAATAACAATAAACAAAACAACATTAATGATGAAAGATATTTTTTGGTGGCAAGCCTCAGACTGATGAAGTTGTTTCTGTGAGTAGCAAGTTGCCCATCAGGCCTAAAACATTTGATTGTTGTACATGACGAGTGTTTTGGTTGGATGGTCCCTTTTTGCACGTTTAAAGCTCGTTTCTGGCAACTCCACAGCTGATGGGTTTGAAATATCAAGGAGGTGCTATTTATAAGACACATCTGGGTTGGCAGGCCTCAGACTGATGAAGTCTTTCACAGGAAAGACAAAAGGTTTCTCCCTTGAAGATGACCTGATTTAACCCTTTGTGTGATTTACTTTTCTGGATGAGTGAGCTTTCAAACTTTTTTTTTTTAATCTGGAGAATATTTTGAATTGCATTAATCACTAAAACAACAATGAACAATCTAAACAATAAATAATCAGTTCCTCACCAGCAGCTGGTGACGATCGTTTAATATAAAATAATATTATATTCTATATAATTAATGTGGACAAACAGAAAAGACCTTTTAGGTGTTATCCAAAATAAATAGAAAAACAAACATTTACCCCCTGAGAATGTACACACACACAAAGAGAGGTCTGTAAAGGTCAAGTCTTCATGATGTCTGTGCATGTTAATAATTAAGTTTTCCTCTCAGTCATAAATCAATGCAGATAAAACCGGAGTGCAGCGTTCAAAGGTCAAACTGCCAGGTTAAAAAACAAGTTCTGCTCCAGAACATTATGATTTTTAGAAAGGTCAGAACATGTTTTAACTGGCCCTTTTTACACTGTTCTAAAATGTCCAGATAAATAATGATTTTTTTCATGTTCATTGGTGTTTGTTTTTTCTAGCAGTCAACAACAAACAAAACCCCTCCTCCTCCACACCTGACATCTAACAAATGCAGTGGTGGGATGTAACTAAGTACAAATACTTTGTTACTGTACTTAAGTACATTTTTCATGTATCTGTACTTTACTTAAGTAGAATTAAATGTGGGTACTTTTACTGCACTACATTTTACATGAAGTATCTGTACTTTCTACGACACTACATTTGTTTTGTTTTTGTTTTAAACGTTTATTCATTTCATTTCAATAAAAAAACACAAATACAATTACAGATACAAATAAATAAATAATAATAAATTTCTATAATGTGTTGAGTTACAAGTTACATTCACGTTGCAGTTTTTTTGATTTGTCGTTAGTTTGAAAGTAACTGATGTCGAGAGGGGAGTTGGTCCATTGAATCACTGCAAAGTGGACAGGTAACATTAGACCTGCCTTCAAGAAGAGCTGGACCAGTGATGTATATTCTAGTATAGACATTATTGAACTGAGAGCACCCACAGCACCACTAACACACCCAAAATGGATTCCACCACAGAGATTCAGCCAGAAGATACACAACACCCATGGCCTTATTGAAAGATTATTGAAAGACTATTGAAATATTATTGAAATATTATTGAAATATTATTGAAAGACTGTTCAGTACAGCAGGACAGATTCTCTCTCCTAAATGAGCCAGACTGGACTCCAAAAATTTTGAAAAACAACTTTTTCTGAACTTGAACAAGAAATGATTGCTGCCATATTAAAATGTGGCATGGAGTTGAAATATTGTTCACTAGACAAGAGATGTCTCTAAATGTCTTGACACTCAGGTCCAAGTTTTGAAAATGGTGTCAGGAAGTTAAAATATTGTTCACTATTGACCCATTACAAGGTTGACTAGACAGTATTTTAACTAGAGCTGATGACAAACTGGAGTTGAAATGATCAGTGTCTATTCCTTTGTTAGGTCTAATGCTCTTTTTTTCAGGCAGACAACTTTTACTTCAATTTTTTTACTGCAGTTAAAATTACACATTGGTTTTACTTTGTGTTACATAAAAAAAACTTTTAAAGTTATAATCATTCCTTATTCTTCTTCTTTTGCTTAATGACATTTAACTCTGCATGTCATCACTGAAATTCTGACACACAGAATCACAAGTCAAAGTGTGAACTGTGTCACAGAGTGAACACAATAAAAACATGAATTATCTGCAACATTGTTCATTAAAGGATCAGTATGTAAGTTATTTTTAAAAAATATTTCTTCACTGCCACTATTTTATGATAGATAGATGTTTGACAAGTAATCTCTGAAAAAACTATAGTCCTCTGGCGTCTCCCGGTGGTAATAAAAGCATTTATAAAAACCCACAGTGACCAGCCGTTAACCAGCCAATAAAAACAGAGTTTTTTGAACCAGCCAATAAAAACAGAGTTTTGTTCATGTGGGTGGGGTGTCAGCTTCACACAGCTCATCCCCCACCTGTCCCAGCCTGCAGCGCTGGGAGGAGGAGGAGCTAAGGAGGCGGAGTTGCAGTTCAGCCAGAGAGCAAGGGGGAGGGACCAGAAGTCTTTCCCTGTTCAAAAATTTTTGGTCATACAGAAATCACAGATAGCAGCTTTAAAATGACTCAACACTATTAGTGTATTACAGAAAATATACATACATTACGCACACTTAATGATATTGTAGACCATTAAATTATGTAATACATTCAGCAAGTACTTTTACTTTAATACTTTAAGTATTTTAAAAAGCAAGTACTGTACTGATTTACTTTTACTTAAGTAAAAATCTTAATATGGTACTTCTACTTTTACTAGAGTACATTTTTGTCTGTTTATTTGTACTTTTACTTAAGTACAGTGTTTGAGTACTTTCCCCACCACTGAACAAATGAATGAAAACCAAGCAAGAAACAAAGGAATCTACTGAGTTCTGCATGTCATGTTAGAGCAGGTACATGAGTAAATAGACAAATAAATAAAAACAATGTAAATAAAAACTGACTAAACAAAATGAAAAATAGAATACAGTAGATCTACAGGTACAGCTAAATAAATTAAAATATTGTCAAAAAGTTATTTTCAGTCACTTCAGAAAGTGAAACTCATGTATTATAGATTTATTACACACAGAGAGAAATATTTCAAGCCTTTATTTCTTGTAATTTTAATGATTATGGTTTAACCTATAATGAAAAACCAGAATCCAGTGTCTCAGAGAATGAAAATCTTCCACATCCAGATGTTGGTACCTTTGTCAGTGTGGGCCGGAGACGAGTCCTGCTGGAAAATGAAACCAGTTTCTCCATGAAGCTCATCATTAGAAGGAAGCATGAAGTCTCTAAAATGTCCTGCTAGATGCTGCGTGGACTGGACTTCAGAACACCCAGTGGACCAGAACCAGCAGAGAACATGGACTCAGACCATCACAGTTCTTTGTCTCCTCAGCAGGTAAGACACTTCTGATGTTGTCTCTGGTTCAGGTCTGGACTTGAGGAATGAGACATTTGTAGCTCATATCCAGGAGTTAATCAGCTGATCATGGTGAGATACAAGGAGTTTACAATATTCAACCTCTGCACATTATATACACAGCTCACAAAATTAAAGGGAACACTAAAATAACATCCTAGACCTCAATTAATTACATATTCTCATTGACAAACTTTATTATTAGCACAGTGGAATTGATTGAGAAGCAAATAACACAAACATTATCAATGTAAATCAAAATTATGACACCATATTATGACACTCAATTTACCGATCGATCTACATTCCCACCCTCATCTATGGTCATGAGCTTTGGGTTATGACCGAAAGAACAAGATTTGAGATTTTCATTAATGAAAAGTGCGTTATAAATTGAATTCATTATTATTATTATTATTATCTCGGATACAAGCGGCTGAAATGAGTTTTCTCCGCAGGGTGGCTGGACTCTCCCTTAGAGATAGGGTGAGAAGCTCAGTCATCCGGGAGGGACTCGGAGTAGAGCCGCTGCTTCTCCACATCGAGAGGAGCCAGTTGAGGTGGCTCGGGCATCTGGTTAGGATGCCTCCTGGACGCCTCCCTGGTGAGGTGTTCCGGGCATGTCCCACCGGGAGGAGACCCAGAGGAAGACCCAGGACGCGCTGGAGGGACTATGTTTCTCGGCTGGCCTGGGAACGCCTTGGGATTCCCCCGGAGGAGCTGCTCCAAGTGGCTGGGGAGAGGGAAGTCTGGGCCTCCCTACTTAGGCTGCTACCCCCGCGACCCGACCCCGGATAAGCGGAAGAAGATGGATGGATGGATGGATGGACACCATAGAGATCTGGATTCATACTCAATTTGAAAGTGGAACATACATGACAGTCTGATTCAACGTCAGTGAATTCTTCCTTAAGACAAGTCTAAATGAGGCTCAGTAGTGTGTGTGGCCTCTGTGTGCCTGTATATCCTCCCAACAATGCCTGGGCATGCTCCTGATGATCAATTGGATTCAGGTCTGGGGAACGGGCAGGACAGTACATAACATCAATGCTCTCATCATGCAGGAACTGCTGACACACTTCAGCCACATGAGGCCTAGCATTGCCATGCATAAAGGCCCCCGCATAGCTCTGCGTGCGGCCGTACGCAGCTGTACGCACGTACTATGCAGAGGCACAAGCGTATCCTCGCAGGGCATGTACGCGCAAAGCTCAAATTTTATGACCGCGTACGCAAACGCGTTGTCGCACAATAAACTGCCCGGCGCCGGACTGTTTTGTATACGACACAAATGTATTAAATTCCCCTTCTTCATCCCTGATCTGGCCTTTTCTTTTGTTTTTTTGCCAAAATGCAAGTGATCGCTTCCTCCTCTGTTGACTCCATGACTGAAATGATGAGAAATGAACGTATTTGTCACGAGCGAATTAAACTCAGGTCCAGCGTGGCTGCGGGAGGTTCTGGAGATTTTCTGGTGTGCTGGTCTGATGTGTGGGCTGCAGGACCAGCACTCCCTGATTATTTTTTTAGAAAAAAACTTTTTAATAACATATAAACACAGAACACCGGTGCGGCTGCAGCTGCCAGCTCGCCTTTCCCCCCCCACCCGGCCTGTCAATCAATTCAGTAGGCGTGTCAGCAAATGACCAATCAGCGACCTCAATTTGTCCCATAGGTAAACGCTCTGCGCTGCAGCTGCTCAAATGACATCAAGAATTTGGAGCGAAAACGCGAGAATGTACGTGAGAACGTATGCTGAGCTGTGCGGGTGAACTGCCTGCATACAGTACGCGCGCACAGACACGCATACAGACGTACGCAGAGCTATGGGGGAGCCTTATGCCTCTTTTCCACCGCTCGGCTCGGCTCGGGTTGGATCGGCTCAGGTCGGCTCAGTTCGGGTCGGGTCACATCTATGTTCTGTTTCCACAGCTTTTTTGTACCCCTTCTGTGGGCGGGGTCCAGAATCCTACTCGTCCAGAAACTGTTTTTTTTTTAAACAACACAGTGTGATCACAACATGTTCATATACGAAATGTATCCTGTTGGAGTTATTTGAAATAAAATTCAATGTTTTATAGACATAAAGACACCTCCATTAATTTTCTCCCTTCTACTTTGTATCACATATTATCAATTCTATCAAAAACCACATAACTGATATTTTTCAAAAAAATCTAGTGTGATCACAACATGTTCATATACGAAATGTATCCTGTTGGAGTTATTTGAAATAAAATTCAATGTTTTATAGACATAAAGACACCTCCATTAATTTTCTCCCTTCTACTTTGTATCACATATTATCAATTCTATCAAAAACCACATAACTGATATTTTTCAAAAAAATCTAGTGTGATCACAACATGTTCATATACGAAATGTATCCTGTTGGAGTTATTTGAAATAAAATTCAATGTTTTATAGACATAAAGACACCTCCATTAATTTTCTCCCTTCTACTTTGTATCACATATTATCAATTCTATCAAAAACCACATAACTGATATTTTTCAAAAAAATCTAGTGTGATCACAACATGTTCATATACGAAATGTATCCTGTTGGAGTTATTTGAAATAAAATTCAATGTTTTATAGACATAAAGACACCTCCATTAATTTTCTCCCTTCTACTTTGTATCACATATTATCAATTCTATCAAAAACCACATAGCTGATATTTTTCAAAAAAATCTAGTGTGATCACAACATGTTCATATACGAAATGTATCCTGTTGGAGTTATTTGAAATAAAATTCGAATTTTTATAATTTATTTTCGTTGTGCAAGCACAGGTTTTTGGAAAAAGTCAAAGCGAAACTACTTTAAATGCAGCATATTTGACCACTACGTGACAATATTAAAGCGTGGTTAAGCTCAGGAACCCTCGTACTATAAAGTCAGATATGAAATATATTTTATATCTGTTCATTGAGCTACATTTAAAGACATAAAGCCGCCCGCGCGCCGCGTGTTGCTCGTGGCGAAACTACTTTTTAAAATCGTGCAGTTTTGAGCAGTACGTGATTTTATTAAGGACACGTTCAGCTGAAGACCCATCTTTGCTATAAATTTAAAAAATAATAATTGTTTTTACCGTGTTTATCATGTAAGTCCTGCAGTGATCGCGTCCCTCTCTTCCGTGAAAACAGCTCGTGTCTCCTCCTCCCTCCTTCCGGAGCGGGTCAGCTCGCCTCAGTACCCCAATGAAACCAGCCCGAAAATCTCGAGAAATCTCGCGCGGTTCAGCACGGAATATCCGGTGGAAAAGGATGAAAGGGGGTCTCTGCGACGCACATATGACGTAACATCCGACCCGAGCCGACCGGTGGAAAAGGCCCTTTAAGAAGGAACCCAAGGACCCCTGCATCAGCATATGGTCTCACAATGGGTCTGATGCTGCATTCACACCTAACAGCGTTTCAACGGCAGGAGCGTCCAGCTTACATGCAAAGTCAATGGGGGACGCCCTTCCAGCCGCGTCTTGGTGTCGGGCGTCACGTCACGTGCGTGTTGAGCGTGCTGGAAAGCGTTTTTCCGTGCACGTCAACCCGCGTCAGCCTCCAAAGCACTCCTTGACCATGCTGAAGATTTCGCAGTTCAAACTTTCAAACGCCGTTCAACTCTCCCTGATTGGTTGATCAGGGAGAGTCGGGGGGAGAAGAGAGGGGGAGAGTCCCTATGTGACGCGGAAACGAGGGGGCGGGGGTATTGCGCAACTATGTGACGTATTGTTTGTGGGACACAGAAAAGACCCGCGAGGTCGTGTACTATGGAAGAGAAACTCATTGTAGCTGTGTGTTCGCGACAAGTCCTTCACGACCAGTCAAGTCTGCTCCACAGAGACGGAAATAAAAAGCTCCTCGCCTGGCGGAGTGCAGTGAGGACTCGGTATACCGGTAAGCTCCTCCCACACACCCCGCAGCAGTTTTGCGTTCAGGTCTGGACACCAAGTGCGTCCACTTGCGTGCGTGACAAGCTTTTTGGAAGTTGAAACGCTGTTCGGTCTGGATGTACCATGGGGATCTCATTCTGGTACCTTTTGGCAGTCAGGGCACCTCTGTCTAGCACATGGAGGGCTGTGTGGCAATCCAAAGAAATGTCTCCCCACACCATGACTGACCTACCACCAAACCAGTCATGCTGGAGGATATTGCAGGCAGCATAATGTTCTCTACGGTGTTTCCAGACTCTGTCACATGTGCTCCGTGTAAACTTGCTTTCATCTGTGAAGAGCACAGGGCGCCAAGGGTGAATCGGCCAATTTTGGTGTTCCCTACTAGCAAATGCCAATTGTTCTACACGGTGTTGGGCTGTAAGCACAGGCCCTATATGTGGACGTTGGACCCTCATACCACCCTCATGAAGTCTGTTTCTGACAGTTTGAGTGGAAACATGCACATTAATGGCCTGCTGGAGGTCATTTTGTAGGGCCCTGGCAGTAGACCTCCTGTTCCTCCTTGCACAAAGAACGAGGCAGCGGTTCTGCTGCTGGGTTGTAGCCCTCCTACGACCCACTCCATGTCTCCTGGTGTGGGATTTCCAGTGTCCTATCGCCTCCAGTTCCACCCACAGCTGAAAAGCATCTAATCACCTCACCTGCACTTGATCAACGAACAGAATCTCCACCCTACTTAAACCTCTGCCAGACATCCAACCTACGCTGGAGCATTGATTACCCTGGGTAATTTGAGTGACAGCCTTTAACCAGTAAACTAAGAAAGATCTGTCTAAACTTGACTTTTACCTGTCTGTCCAGTTCTGCTCTGCTGTGTCTCCCCAACAACATCCTGGCTCCCCGGCGTCCTTTGGATCTCTACTATCAGGAAACATTCCACTCAGTTGGCATTCAACTTGGACTTCCCAAAACCACCATCCAATTTTGCAATACTCACCTCTCTGGTTCTTATCTCAGAGTCAGAGAGTCAGAGTCAGAGAATCTTTATTGTCATTCGCACCACATGTGGTACATGTGATGAAACGAGATTATGTACACAGGGTCCCAGTTACATCCAACAATAAAATGTAAAAGAAGAACAGTAATAACATCTAAGATATGAACTAAGAAAAACCATCAACTAAAAATACACTAAGCACTAATGTAATAGAAAAACACTACTCCAAACAGCAGCACGAACATGAGTCTGTATGAGCAGATGGGCACGAATGGACACAGCAACATGAAACAGATCAGCAGCAACATGATGTGATATTTCTCAGTGATTATTCTGATTATTTATTTATGAGTCTAACAGCCTCAGGGTAGAAGCTGTTCCTCAGTCTAGTGGTTCTACACTTAATGCTACTCAGCCTCCTTCCTGGGGGGAGTGGGACAAAAAGTGTGTGTGCTGGGTGAGTGGGGTCTTTAATGATGCAGGTGGCCTTCTTCCTGCATCTGGAGGTGTAGATGTCTGTGATAGTGGGGAGACTGACTCCAACATCTTCTGTGCAGCCTTCACCACTCTCTGCAGAGCTTTCCTCTCTGCAGCTGTGCAGCCTCCATGCCACACATTGATGCTGGAGCACAGGATGCTCTCCACTGCACACCTGTAGAAGGAGGTGAGGACTGAGCTACTCAGACCAGCTCGTCTCAGCCATCTGAGGAAGTAGAGTCTCTGATGAACTTTCTTGATCAGGCTGGTGGTGTTGTTGCTCCAGCTAAGGTTATCGTTCATGTGTACACCCAAGTACTTGTAGTTGGAGACCACTTCCACTGCAGATCCTCTCATGTTCAGTGGGGTGTGGGTGTGTTTGTTCCTTCTGAAGTCCACAATCATCTCCTTTGTCTTCTTCACATTGATGTGAAGGTTATTGTCCTTGCACCAGCTCTCCAAGTGTTCCACCTCCTGCCTGTAGCTGGACTCATCATTGTTTGTGATGCATGCCACCACAGCTGTATCATCTGCAAACTTTACAATGTGACAGCCTGAATGGGTAGCACTAGCTGTACAATCATATGTGAGCAGAGTGAACAGGAGAGGGCTCAACACACATCCTTGAGGAGAGCCAGTGCTGAGGGTTATGGTGGAGGAGGAGAAGTTGTGGATCATCACTGACTGTGGTCTGTTTGTTAAGAAGTCTAGGACCCAGTTACAAATGGAGGGGCTTAGTCCAAGTGTGAATAGTTTGTCCATCAGGGTTTGGGGGATCATGGTGTTGAAGGCAGATGTGAACACCATGATCATGATGTAGTAGACAGATATGGTCAGATTTACTGAACCGTACAGTCCACCAGAATTTAAGATGAGCAGGAAGTTATCCTAATACAATCTTAATTAAATCACGGGTTCTCTTCTTTTTCAGGATTAAACAAATAAATTTGTGCGACCAGATACAGTGTAAATCACATGAAACGTTAATTATAGTTGACCCACCAGGAGATGGAATCATTTATTTAACAGAATCATAAATTACATCATACATGTACACTGATTGAGTGATCAGATTCCTATACAGTAATTTAAACATCACTTATGAGGCATTTATATTTGTTTTTATTCACCAAAATTAATGCTACAATGTTCAATACTATGTTCAGTATGAATTTCCCTAATTGTAGGAGCAACTCAAGCTAATAAACGCTGCTGCTGTTAAAATGTAAAATGTATTCATAGATGAGTCTGATTGGCATTTCATGTTAATGTAAACCTTTTATTCACCTGTTGAAAAGTGGACGTATTATAGTATATTCTCCGTCCACTCATCTATTCGTCTGCACATCTGTATGTCCATAAACTTTCTTTTGTCCAACACATAACTTCTGACCTGCTCAAAATAATTTAAAGACTCTTGATACACATGTGCCTAACCAGTAGACATAAATGGTAAACGGACTGTACTAAAGCGCATTTCTATTCAATCAAGACACTCAAAATACATTACAACACTATCTGTGACCTCAGTTACAGCACTCTACTAGATCCATACAAAGAATATTCAGAGCTTTATCACATTCCTACACTGATGGGACACACCTCAGAGGCAATGAGGGATTCAGTGTCTTGCCCAGGGACACTTCAGCATGCGACTGCTGGTGGAAACTATTAATCTACTTTCAGTAGATGTATGATGTTCATGAACATTCATCTACTTTTATTTCAACTGCTTTACCCATCCTGCACACAGTCTGTGCAGACCCTCCCCTCCAGCAGGCGGCTGAGGAGCATTCAGAGCAAGACCACCAGACTCAGAAACAGTTGTTTCCCTGCAGCTGCCAGACTGCTGAACTCAAGC
>JBBPBX010000675.1:43099-55112 GCA_038048925.1 Garcialebias charrua
TTTCTTCAGCTAAACTTATTGAAATTCCAGGAATTGGTAGAATATAGTATTTTATCAGTTATGTATAGGGCTCATAATAACACATTACCTTTAAATATCCAAAGAAATTTTATAAAAAGACAAAGTTATTACAATCTCAAAGGGACAGAGATATTCATCAAACCACAATTCAGAACCAGCTTAAAGGGACGGTCTACCTCAATTCAGGGAGTTCGATTGTGGAATGCTCTGGAGAGTGATGTTAAAAATGAAAAATCAATGTATACATTTAAGAAAAAGGTCAAAAAGGACTTGCTCAAAAACTATATATGATGTAACTTTGCGTGTTTGTGTATTACACTTATGTTGTACTTATGATGTAGCTTAGTGCGTTTGTGTATTACAGTTAGAAAAATTAAGTAGAGTTATTCATTTTGTGAAGCAGTTTGTGTATTACAGTTAGAAAAAATTAAGTAGAATTATTCATTTTTGTGATGTATTTTGTGTATTACAGTTAGGAAAATTAAGTAGAATTATTCATTTTGTGAACATCTTGATGTTGTGCCATCTTTTAGTTTGTGTATTACAGTTAGAAAAATTAAGTAGAATTATTCATTTTATGATCTAGTTTGTGTATTACAGTTAGAAAAAAAAGTGTGATGTAGTTTGTGTATTAGTTAGAAAAATTAAGTAGAATTATTCATTTTGTGATGTAGTTTGTGTATCACAGTTAGAAAAATTAAGTAGAATTATGGGTGATGTAGTTTGTGTATTACAGTTAGAAAAATTAAGTAGAATTATTCATTTTGTGATCTAGTTTATGTATTACAGTTAGGAAAATTAAGTAGAATTATTCATTTTGTGATGTAGTTTGTGTATTACAGTTAGAAAAATAAGTAGAATTATTCATTCTGTGATGTTGCTTGAAGGTTATCATTGGTTGAACAAACTGTGAAATAAGGGGCAGATATAATAAGATTTCATCTTCTTTCTGCTCCCTTCATTTTATCCTACTTGTATTCTTGTATCTGATGAAACTGTCTTGTATTGTTCTTTTAAAATGAATGAATAAACATCAATCAATCAATCAATCAATCAATCAATCATGTGTACCTTCATTCAATGAGAGTGACGTAGACAAATATTTTGTCCTGCTGGAGAAAAATGTACACTCTTTTAAGTGGCCTGAGTATGCCTAGCCATTACTGTTACAGTGCAAACTAATAGGAAAAGCTCAGGATGCTTATGCGTCTCTTTTGATAGCAGACCGTAATGATTACGTGAATGTAAAAAAAGCTATCCTGTGGGCTTATGAGTTAGTTCCGGAAGCGTACAGACAAAAGTTCCGGAAGTTAAAAAAACCTTGAGAGACAGACTTACGTTGACTATATGAGAGAGAAAGAAATCCTCCTTAATCGATGGTGCGCGGCTAGATCTGTAACTAATTTTGAACAGTTTAAACACTTGATATTAATTGAAGACTTTAAGAAATGTTTACCAGACCGGGTAACCACTTATTTAAATGAACACCGAGTGTTGGAAGCATCTAAAGCCGCAGTTTTAGTAGATGAGTATACAGTATGTGGACCCACAAGCTCAGTTTTGAGCATCCTAAATTTGACAAGTCACCTAATCCTGATAAATCTAAGACAGACGGTTTTGAGTCTCCTCGGTTTTTCAGACCCAGAGATAACAGAAAGTCGAGAGGACCTGCTACCGCTCACAAGGAGAATGGTGCGTTTGTGGGACGTAGGGAAATAGAGCATCATTTGGATGTGGAACAACCACAAAGGATAATGTGGTTTGTTTTTATTGCAGACAAGAAGGTCACATTAGTACTCACTGCCCTAAGCTAAAACAAGATCCAAAACCAGTAGCTCTGATTGAAACCCTGAGTAAACAGTTGTCTCCCACCACAGGTTCTCCTGAAAATGATGGATTTCGGCCGTTTATTATGGATGGGTTCATTTCTGCTTCTCAATCTGGTGATAAGGTACCGATTAAAATACTACGTGACACAGCTGCTTCTCAATCCTTCATATTAGAAGGTGTTCTACCCTCTGATGAACTTGAGATTATTAAAACACAGCTACCTACACGTGGTTTTAGCATGCAATATTTTAATGTGCCTTTAGCTAGAGTTGTAATCCACTCTGAATTATGTTCTGGTGAAGCTGTGGTTGGGCTTCGACCGAGTTTTCCCATTACAGGAATCTTCATGATCATAGGAAATGATTTAGCTGGAGGACGTGTACTTTTTACTCCTTTTATTTCACTTCCGGCTCTGGACAGAGCAGCAGCTTTCTTCCTTCCCGCCTGAGTTTTCCTCTCCCTGCTTTGCCACTTTGTCTTATCTGCAGTTTTTATTTTTTCAGTGCTCGCTCGAACATAAATTTACGATGGATCTTGTTTCGTGGGCTGTTAACTCTATTGATAAGATTTTTTTCTACGAAGCGTTCCGGTCCTGGGGAACCGGCGTGCCCTTTGCAGTCGCATCCTGCAGGTTATATCATGGATTCCTAGGGCGAATGGAAGATGTTATGCCTGGACGTGCGTTCTGTCGAGGATGTGGAGGATATATTCATAATTGGAATTATGATAGTAGGTGCTCTGCTTTTTGGCTTGTGTGGAGTTCTCTTCTATCAGAAAATGAGGAAGACTTCCGAGGCGATCAACGCGCTGTCGAAGCTCCCTTCTCAAACTGAGAGTGTTATCCGAGCTGTGACATCAATGAATCAGTTGCTTTATGAGTTGAGCCGTAAAATAGAGGTGGCAACTGAGGACCGCAGACCACCGGTAAGGTTCGGGACTCGTGTGCATCACCCAGGAGGGTCATATCTGGAGGTTGATTCATAGTTCGGGTCGGTGGAAAGTTCCCATAATTTGGAATGTATTGGATTCCAAACAGCCACCTGGACTCAAGGCCGCAGAAAGAACACTGTGAGTCTGCCCTAAAGATAAAACATGCTAATCTAATCAGACTCCCTGACAGCCTGGACAGGCTGTCTACAAAATCTCTAGAGTGGAGCAACTGAAGAAATGAAGCTTCTGTTGCACCCCCCTCCCTCCCTAGAGAACTGTACTGTGTCATCTGAGACAGATAAGGCTGGCTGATCACGTCATCATCAGAACTCTGGCTAATCTGAAATGGAACGCATGGCCTTGTCTCACTGCTTCGTCCTCAAATGCAAATGTGATTTGTCTTAAATGTGCTACTGATAGAGTTTTTTTGATGTCTCATATGGTGTCCTGTAAGACAAAATGTTATATATCTTTTTTTGTAATACCAACAGTAATTCCCTCATGGTTCTTTCCTTGTTTCACACCTGTGACATTCATCCCGTTACGGATGGGAGAGGCCGCGCTGAAGAACAAAATGTGATATATCTTTGATGTCTCATATGATGTCCTGATAGTAGCAGCTTCACACACGTAGTTCCCTTCAGGATGACTGTGCGTACATATTCACGCTGTACTGGTGCAAACTTGTGCAATGTTATGTTATGTAATGACTCTGACCCGTCCCGGTGCTGTGTGCTCAACCAGATGAGCTGGCACGTACATTTCCTGATGTTTTCACGTCATGTGCTGTGACACGAGCAGCTTACAAGCGTCAACAAAAAGAAGAGACTGATGTTGACTTAGGTGATAGTTTTATGATGAGTACTGAAGAGAAACAAGTTCCTGTAAAAACGGAAACATTTGTAGAGGAGTTGGATGAAACAAAATTGTCACTGTCTAGACAACAGCTGATTGATCTTCAGAAGAAAGATGAAACATTAAAAACCTTTTCTCTGATGACCTACCTGAAGATCCTAGACTACTAAATACAGGGTACTTCTTAAAGCAGGACATGTTAATGCGTAAATGGACGCTTTTAACTGTTCGTCCTGATGAGGAATGGCGTTAGGTAATACAAATTATACTTCCCACACCCTATCGTGCTGAAGTATTACGTTTAGCACACGTCAATCCACTAGCTAGGCATTTATGAATCAGAAAAACTTATGAATGTTCTTTTGGCCTGGATTGAAGAAAGATGTCATTCAGCATTGTCACTGTTGCCATGTTTGCCAAATAGCTGGAAAACCAAATCAGGTAATACCCCCAGCACCTCTGTATCCAATACCTGCTGTAGCAGAATCATTTGAATGGGTTATAGTTGATTATGTTGGTTGTCAGTTCTGTAGGGGGTACTCTGGGAGTATGGGGTACCAGGCCCTTTGATATGGGCTGTTAGGTCCCTGTACGACCGGTGTCAGAGCTTGGTTCGCATCGCTGGCAGTAAGTCAGGCTTGTTTCCGGTGAGAGTTGGACTCCGCCAAGGTTGCCCTTTGTCACCGATTCTGTTCATAACTTTTATGGACAGAATTTCTAGGCGCAGCCAAGGTGTTGAGAGGATCCGTTTTGGTGGCCTTAGAATCGCTTCTCTGTTTTTTGCAGATGATATGGTCCTATTGGCTTCATCAGATCGTGATCTACAGCTTTCGCTGGAGCGGTTTGCAGCTGAATGTGATACGGCCGGGATGAGGATCAGTTCCTCCAAATCCGAGGCCATGGTCTTGAGCCGGAAAAGGGTAGCATGCCCTCTCCGGGTCGGGGAGGAGGTCCTGCCCCAAGTGGAGGAGTTTAAGTATCTCGGGGTCTTGTTCACGAATGAGGGAAAACTGGAGCGTGAGATCGATAGGCGGATAGGTGCAGCGTCCGCAGTGAAGCGGGCGCTGTACCGGTCTGTCGTGGTGAAGAGAGAGCTGAGTCAAAAGGCAAAGCTCTCAATTTACCGATCGATCTACGTTCCCACCCTCATCTATGGTCATGAGCTCTGGGTTATGACCGAAAGAACGAGATCTCGGATACAAGCGGCTGAAATGAGTTTTCTCCGCAGGGTGTCTGGACTCTCCCTTAGAGATAGGGTGAGAAGCTCAGTCATCCGGGAGGGACTCGGAGTAGAGCCGCTGCTTCTCCACATCGAGAGGAGCCAGTTGAGGTGGCTCGGGCATCTGGTTAGGATGCCTCCTGGACGCCTCCCTGGTGAGGTGTTCCGGGCATGTCCCACCGGGAGGAGACCCAGAGGAAGACCCAGGACACGCTGGAGGGACTATGTTTCTCGGCTGGCCTGGGAACGCCTTGGGATTCCCCCGGAGGAGTTGCTCCAAGTGGCTGGGGAGAGGGAAGTCTGGGCCTCCCTACTTAGGTTGCTACCCCCGCGACCCGACCCCGGATAAGAGGAAGAAAATGGATGGATGGATAGATGATTATGTTGGTCCTTTGCCTAGAACCAAAGCTGGGAACAAGTTTTTAATCACCGTGATGTGCACCTTTACCAGATTCCCTGAAGTATTTCCTATGTGTAAGATAACTACTTCAGTGGTGGTCAAAATACTCACTAAATTCTTCTCACTATTTGGAGTACCCCATGTAGTGCAAACTGATCGAGACAGTAATTTTATGTCTAAAATATTTGCACAAGTTTGAGAACAATTGAACATTAAGCATTCCTGTTTTACTGCTTATCATCCTGAGAGTCAAGGAGCTCTCAAACATTTTCATCAAGCCATGAACAATGTTATGCACTTACTGTTTGGAGTTTGAGAAAGAATGGGATGAGGGAATACACTTACAAATGTTCGCAATACATGAAGTGGTTCAGGAGTCTTTAGGTTTTAGTCCTGCTGAGCTGGTGTTCGCTCACAATGTTCGTGGTCCTTTAAAGCTTTTAAAAGAGAAATGGCTGTGTGATAACACTGACAAAAACCTGTTGGACTATGTCAGTGATTTTTGTTTTAAGCTAAAACGAGCATGTGAAATAGCCCAGAAAAACATGGCAAATATCACAAGCTAAGCTGAAGTCTCTCTTTGACAAAAAAGCTGTGGAAAGAGCATTTCAACCTGAAGACAAAGTGTTAATATTAATTCCATTCGCAGGGACGAGCTTGCAAGCTCGTTACTGTGGGACATATATTGTAAACGAGAAAATATCTGATCGTGATTACGTAATCACTACTCCTGATAGAAGACGTGGTTCGAGGTTATGTCATGTCAACATGATCAAACCATACACTGAATCAGTTGACAACAACAATGTGACCTCGGTGTATGCTGTTAAGGTATCTGAATCTGCTGAGGACAAGCTGGAACTCTCCGGTGCTGAAGGTGTTGAAAGTGCTGAAAATGAGGAAGACATTTTCCCTCATGTGAAAATGGAGGGGAAGCTCCCTAACTCTCACTATCTAGCAAACTTAGATGTGTTGTTTACTCATCTTGATGATCCAAAAAAGAAGACCCAAAACAGTTAATCACCTCGAATAACTGTTTGTTTTCATATATACCCTCTCAAACAGGAGTGATAAAACACAACATTGATGTGGGTGATGCTAGTAATTGGCCTTATGAGGTTGACCGTGATATACAGCGCCTTTTTGGGTTCCAAGTATTTTGAACGTGACTGTAGAATATATATGTTAGCAGTTAAATGGACTAGTTGTTGTTTTTTAATGATAATTTTTTTTAGTCTGTTTAAGAGATAAGGACCGCTACTTTTTAACCATGTTTTTTTTGTATGGGAGATGTGTTGTGTCCTTATATGACACTTGCACATTTTCCCCATTCAAAATCTGGCCATGGGGATGTTATGTACCCCAGGGTTTTTAAATATTTTAAAANAGGAGTAATACAACACAACATTGACATGGGTGAAATCTAGCTGATAAAACAGCACCCATACAGAGTAAACCCTAATACACGACAATGTTTAAGAGAACAAGTACAGTACATGCTAGACAACGGATTGGCAGTACCAGTCATAGTGCTTGGAGCTCGCCTTGTCTGTTAGCTATCAATCATGGTAGAAGCGACAGATTCTGTACTGATTATAGAAAAATCAACGAAGTAACAAAGCCTGATTGTTACCCGTTACCCAGAATGGAGGACTGTGTAGACCATGTTGGAGCTGCACAGTTTTTGACTACACTTGAATTATTAAAATGATATTGGCAAGTGCCATTAACTGAATGTGGTCAGCAGATATCTGCCCTTGTCACCCCGGATGCACTTTTACAGTACACTGTAATGGAATTTGGTATGCGTAACGCCCTTGCCACTTTTCAGAGGCTCATGAACATCGTGTTATCTGAACTAGATTTTTGTGAAGCCTACATAGATGATGTAGTGGTCTTCTCTGATACTTGGGAGGATCACTTAAAACACTTACAGATTGTTTTTGCTCGTCTAAAAGAAGCAAGTCTAACCATTAATCTGTCTAAGTGTCAATTTGGTCACGTAACAGTAACCTTCCATCCATCCACCCATCCATCCATTTTCTTCCGCTTATCCGGGGTCAGGTCGCGGGGGTAGCAGCCTAAGTAGGGAGGCCCAGACTTCCCTCTCCCCAGCCACTTGGAGCAGCTCCTCTGGGGGAATCCCAAGGCGTTCCCAGGCCAGCCGAGAAACATAGTCCCTCCAGCGTGTCCTGGGTCTTCCTCTGGGTCTCCTCCCGGTGGGACATGCCCGGAACACCTCACCAGGGAGGCGTCCAGGAGGCATCCTAACCAGATGCCCGAGCCACCTCAACTGGCTCCTCTCGATGTGGAGAAGCAGCGGCTCTACTCCGAGTCCCTCCCGGATGACTGAGCTTCTCACCCTATCTCTAAGGGAGAGTCCAGACACCCTGCGGAGAAAACTCATTTCAGCCGCTTGTATCCGAGATCTCGTTCTTTCGGTCATAACCCAGAGCTCATGACCATAGATGAGGGTGGGAACGTAGATCGATCGGTAAATTGAGAGCTTTGCCTTTTGACTCAGCTCTCTCTTCACCACGACAGACCGGTACAGCGCCCGCTTCACTGCGGATGCTGCACCTATCCGCCTATCGATCTCACGCTCCAGTTTTCCCTCATTTGTGAACAAGACCCCGAGATACTTAAACTCCTCCACTTGGGGCAGGACCTCCTCCCCGACCTGGAGAGGGCATGCTACCCTTTTCCGGCTCAAGACCATGGCCTCGGATTTGGAGGAACTGATCCTCATCCCGGCCGCATCACATTCAGCTGCAAACCGCTCCAGCGAAAGCTGTAGATCACGAACTGATGAAGCCAATAGGACCACATCATCTGCAAAAAACAGAGAAGCGATTCTAAGGCCACCAAAACGGATCCTCTCAACACCTTGGTTGCGCCTAGAAATTCTGTCCATAAAAGTTATGAACAGAATCGGTGACAAAGGGCAACCTTGGCGGAGTCCAACTCTCACCGGAAACGAGCCCTGACTTACTGCCAGCGATGCGGACCAAGCTCTGACACCGGTCGTACAGGGACCTAACAGCCCATATCAAAGGGCCTGGTACCCCATACTCCCGGAGTACCCCCCACAGAACCCCCCGAGGGACGTGGTCGAATGCCTTTTCCAAGTCCACAAAGCACATGTAAACTGGTTGGGCAAACTCCCACGCACCCTCCAGGACCCTGTTGAGGGTGTAGAGCTGGTCTAGTGTTCCACGACCAGGACGAAAACCACACTGCTCCTCCTGAATCCGAGGTTCGACTATCCGACGGACCCTCCTCTCCAGAACCCCTGAATAGACCTTACCAGGGAGGCTTAAGAGTGTGATCCCCTATAGTTGGAACACACCCTACGGTCCCCCTTTTTGAATAGGGGAACCACCACCCCAGTCTGCCAATCCAAGGGAACTGCCCCCGATGTCCACGCGATATTGCAGAGTTGCGTAAGCCAACACAACCCCACAACATCCAGAGCCCTAAGGAACTCAGGACGAATCTCATCCACCCCCGGAGCCTTGCCACCGCGGAGCTTTTTAACCACCTCGGCGACCTCAGCACCAGAGATTGGAGAGCCCGACCCAAAGTCCCCAGGCTCCGCTTCCTCAGTGGAAGACGTGCCAGTAGGATTGAGGAGGTCTTCGAAGTATTCCGCCCACCGACTCACAACATCCCGAGTTGAGGTCAACAGCACGCCATCCCCACCATAAATGGTGTTGGTCGCGTACCGCTTTCCCCCCCTGAGACGCCGGATGGTGGACCAGAATCGCCTCGAAGCCGTACGGAAGTCATTCTCCATGGCCTCTCCGAACTCCTCCCACGCCCGAGTTTTTGCCTCAGCAACCACCCGAGCCGCATGCCGCTTGGACTGCCGGTACCTATCTGCTGCTTCCGGGGTCCCACAGGCCAAAAAGGCCCAATAGGACTCCTTCTTCAGCTTGACAGCATCCCTCACCGCTGGCGTCCACCACCGGGTTCGAGGGTTGCCACCACGACAGGCACCAACAACCTTGCGGCCACAACTCCGATAAGCTGCCTCGACAATAGAGGCGCGGAACATGGCCCACTCGGGCTCAAT
Source organism: Garcialebias charrua (assembly GCA_038048925.1). Taxonomy (NCBI): domain Eukaryota; kingdom Metazoa; phylum Chordata; class Actinopteri; order Cyprinodontiformes; family Rivulidae; genus Garcialebias; species Garcialebias charrua. Next base: position 52,430 of record JBBPBX010000675.1, read on the forward strand.
GTCCCCCGCCTCCCTCGGAACGTGTTCAAAGCTCTCCCGGAGGTGGGAGTTAAAGCTCCGTCTTACGGGAGACTCTGCCAGACGTTCCCAGCAGACCCTCACAATACGTTTGGGTCTGCCAGGTCTGACCGGCATCCTCCCCACCATCGGAGCCAACTCACCACCAGGTAGTGGTCAGTTGACAGCTCCGCCCCTCTCTTCACCCGAGTGTCCAGGACATGCGGCCGCAGATCAGATGAGACGACAACAAAGTCGATCATCGAACTACGACCTAGGGTGTCCTGGTGCCAAGAGCACATATGGACACCCTTATGCCTGAACATGGTGTTCGTTATGGACAATCCATGACGAGCACAGAAGTCCAACAACAGAACACCGCTCGGGTTCAGATCAGGGGGGCCGTTCCTCCCAACCACACCCCTCCAGGTCTCACTGTCATTGCCCACGTGAGCGTTGAAGTCCCCCAGCAGAACAAGGGAGTCCCCAGGAGGCGCACCCTCCAATACCCCCTCCAAGGACTCCAAAAAGGGTGGGTAATCTGCGCTGCCGTTTGGCGCATAGGCACAAACAACAGTCAGAGCCCGTCCCCCCACACGTAGGCGAAGGGAGGCTACCCTCTCGTTCACCGGGGTGAACCCCAACGTACAGGCACCAAGATGGGGGGCAACAAGTATGCCCACTCCTGCTCGGCGCCTCTCACCAGGGGCAACTCCAGAGTGGAAGAGTGTCCAACCCCTCTCAAGGAAACTGGTTCCAGAGCCAGAGCCATGCGTTGAGGTGAGTCCGACTATTTCTAGCCGGAACCTCTCAACCTCACACACTAGCTCAGGCTCCTTCCCCACCAGAGAGGTGACATTCCATGTCCCAATGGCCAGCTTCTGTAGCCGAGGATCAGACCGCCAGGGTCCCCGCCCTCGGCCACCACCCATTCCACAATGCACCCGACCCCTTTGGCCCCTCTCACAGGTGGTGAGCCCATGGGAAGGGGGACCCACGTCTCCTCTTCGGGCTGTGCCCGGCCGAGCTCCATGGGTAAAAGCCCGGCCACCAGGCGCTCAGCCAACGTGCCCCTCCTCCGGGCCTGGCTCCAGAGTGGGGCCCCGGTGACCCGCGTCCGGGTGAGGGAACATTGACCTATCTAGGAAAAATAGTTGGAGGAGGTCAAGTACGTCCAGTGGAGGCGAAGGTAGAAAATGTTCTATCTTTTCCGGTATCCTCCACTCGTACTGAACTACGAAGGTATTTAGCCATGGTTGGATATTACAGAGGGTTTTGTAAAAACTTCTCCTCTGTAGCAGCTCCCATGATAGACCTTCTTAGTCCCAAAGTGATTTTTAAATGGACTGAGTAATGTCAAACAGTGTTTGAACAAACCAAGTTGTTGTTAACAACCGCTCTGGTGCTATCCGCGCCTCGCTTTGATGTTCTATTCAAAGTAGCTGTGGATGCATGTGATACTGGTGTAGGAGCTGTCCTCCTTCAGGAGGGTGCTGATGGAGTGGATCACCCAGTCTCCTACTTCTCTAAAAAACTAAATAACTACCAGAAGTAATATTCCACTATTGAAAAGGAGGCCTTAGCTCTGATTTTAGCTATGGAACACTTTGAGGTGTATGTTGGAGGTTCATGTGACCCAGTTGTTATTTTCACTGATCACAACCCTCTAACATTTTTAAACCGAATTCGCAACAAGAACCGCCATCTAATGAGTTGGTCCTTACGACTACAACATTTTAACATCTCTATCCAACATATAAAAGGTAAAGATAACGTTGTAGCCGATACGCTCTCATGCCTCTAAGTTCTTGTTTTTGTATGGGAGGAGTGCTGTGTCTTTAGGTGACATCTACACGTTTCCCCCATCCAAAAATCTGGCCATGGGGGTGTTATGCACCCCGGGGTTTTCATATATTTTAAACCCCACTGATGTATTGTTTGAATTGACTGAGTCCTATTGAACGCACCGTCACATTTTACTAGCTTGCTTAAATCAAGCCTAATTAGTCAGCCCTGGTGTTCACATGCAGATCCTGCCTATAAAACAGTCAGGCTGAGCTGTACACAGTGTGGAGGCTAGTATAAGCTAGTGGAGGCTAGTGGAAGCTAGTGGAAGCTTGTGAATCAAGTAGAAGCTTGCTTGAAGCAAGTGGTAGTCAATAGAAGTCAGCTAAGGTTTGATAGAACCAGATGAAGATACACTTCAGGTAACTGAGTGCTGAGAGCAAACAATGTGCTATGTTGTGTGAACACTGGGAGATCTTCACCCTCCCTGACTGTTTATGGTGTGCTCTTGTTGGAGTGGTAGATGAGCGGGTGAGCTTGTGAGGACTCTAGTGGTATAATTAGAGTATTGTGTGATTTTGAGCACTTGTTGAGTGTTTGTGGAAGCTCTAGTCCTGACTAGAGTTAAGGACCTGAGTCGCTGTGGCCAGAGTCTTGGGACACTGAGAACTGTTCATGTGAAGCTGTCTGAAAGCAGGCAGCTGTTGTGAGCAGTAAGACTGCTTTTTCACTATTACTTTACTTTGAACTTTGATGACCTAGTGAGTATTGGTAGTCCTGTTTTCTTTTTTATTTATTTAGAGGGAATTTTTGTGAGGCTGATTGTCACTTGGGGAATTTTGAGGGCCCTGTACAGGGTTAGGTTTACCTGGGTGGCACTTCTATTGCTTTTGGCCAGACT
>JBBPBX010000675.1:55325-70270 GCA_038048925.1 Garcialebias charrua
TCTGATTTAATAACTACGTTGACAAGAATTCAAATTAAAACAAACAGACAATTAAAACTTAACTGTTGGCACATTACTTGACAGATTAATAGCTTATGAAAAATAAGAAATAGGAGGAAGGAGTTCTGGAGCTAAGTTAAGCTAAAGTTGTTTACTTTGAACCAGACTGGGTGACACCGTTTCCCCCACACGAGCAGACTGGCTGGGCTCCCGCACGTTCAAACACACCACGGCTCTTTACCTGTTGGAGGTTCGTCTCTTGGAGACAAGAGTGGAGAAGTTTGTGGACACACACGTGGATGGGTTTGTCCAGTGGCCGTCCAGTTGGACTTCAGCGTGAGTGCTGATTCACGATACGAGGAACTCGCCTCCCTCGGCAGGGACCAACGGTCGAGCGCACAGACTGACTTTCAAAATAAGACTTTAGAAAACAAATTCTTCCAGAACAGTGACAGGATCACAGTAAGGCTTTGCTATGATCCTAGCGGAGACGTGGGTCGTTGACATATGACCGGGCCGACTCCAGCTTTCCCAGGGAGGAGAGCAGGTTGACAGCTCGTACTCCTCGAAACTCTAAACCAAAATCCAGGAAGTGCCCCTTAAGAAGGGGGTGTGACTTAGTCCCATACTTCCTGCTGATTGGTTGTTGCACCCCTAGAGAGGGTGTGACTTTGCAAATGAGTGAGTTTGAGTGACAGATGATAGGGTAGACAAAACATAGAAAACATACGTGAGAAGATGCAGGTGCATGTGCACAAGTCCGTACTTTGTTTTGAGAACTGATTCATTGTTTTTAGAAAGGACGGGAGACCGAAAGCAAGCTATGTCTAGCACTTTTCCTTTGAAACAAAAACAGTTCAAACAAATACGAAGGATTGTTCCTTCAACTTTCGACACTTATTCTGCCTAGAGCAGACAGTTCAAAACATGATCATTCTGAGATGTTCTCTTAACTTTGTCATATTTAAAATATACCAGTTTAGTAAAATCATCATTGAAATGACAAAAATACTGTTTGATCAATTCTGAATTAACACACATTAAAGAGAAAGTTCAATCTGATTAATTAGTGTCCATTAATTCATAATAATTGTTAAAATATATAAGTGTCCATCTGTCTCCTTGAGGTTCAAGCAAGTGTAACACTGAGTGATTCAGAGAGGTGTAGAGAGGTGTACTTGAAGGTCAAGACAGAAATATCAGAGGCTAGGTGTATCACTACACTGGTCTCGTACCACTCTGGGTTCAGTCGGTCATTTCAGAAATGCTCCAGCCATAACCGACCCAGAACGAGGCCAGAAACGAGCAAACTCCGTCCTATTTCCAGATGGAACGTGTAACCCTGCTCGAGGAGATTCTTCAACGAGTCATAGCTCAACAAGATGCCACACAGGAGAATATAAAGGAACTTGGAGGTATGTTTTTTTCTTTAAACCAAGGACTCTCACCCTCAGCTCCTGCTTCTTCCTCTGTTGGAGACACTCCTAACACAACGCTCGAGAATGGTGCCTCAAGCCAGCAGCTAATTACGAAACCTTCTGAACTTTTCTCTGGAGACCCTCATTCGTGTGGAGGTTTCCTCCTGCAGTGTAAACTAGCGTTCAGAGCATCTCCTCAACTTTACACAACGGATGCAGCTAAAATCACATATTTCACCAGTCAACTAAAGGGTGATGCACTTCGTTGGGCAAATTCCTACCTACAGTTTCATAACATTGATTAAATCACTTTTGATACCTTGTTAAAGGAATTCAGCCGAATCTTCGACCGGTCTCTACAACAACCCAACGCCGTAAAGCGGCTCCTTGGACTCCGTCAGGGAGGTCGGCCTGTCGCAGAATATGCCTTGGAGTTCCATGTCCTCGCTACCCAGACTGGATGGAACGACCTCATACTTAAAGGTACTTTTTAAAATTCTCTGTCCGATCCCATCAAGGACCAGATCGCAGCTAGAGATGAACCTGATAGTTTTGACGAGCTAATCGACATGGTGGGGGCTATTGACAAGCGTTTCCGGGAGCGGAGAAGAGAGAAGGACTATAACTCCCGCCATCGTCCCACTTCCGAATTCGCCACGTCATCTGGTTAGCCCCGCGCCTACAAGAACTCATTTGCAAACTACAAGACCCAGAGAGAGAGAGAGATCCCGATTCGGTTCCTTATCACATTGTTCCCATAGAACGTTTTCATTCATTTTCTGAACCTGAGCCCATGCAAATAAGTAAAACTCATCTGTCACCTGAGGAGAGACAAAGACCCAGAGACAATAATGCCTGTATGTACTATGGAAAGACCGGGCACTACCGGAGAGATTGTCCATTCCGGGAAAACGAGGATGCCCGCCAATAAAGAGAGAGATATTGGTGGGCACTTCTGCTCTCTCCTCCGCCTGCCGACTTGTATTACCCACTATTATCCAAATCCACCACAATCGTCATCCTGTTCCAGCTTTGGTGGATTCTGGCGCAGAACAAAATTTGATTAGTTTAGACTTAGTTCAAGGGTTATCTCTGCCCACTCAGGGGATTCTTCCCATCTGTATAGATGGAGTTACTGGGGAGACTTTAGACCAGGTTACTCTAAAACTTCTGACCTTTGTCTAATTATTTCAGGTAATCACCATGAGAATATTGATTTTTATGTATTCAAATCTTCCACTCCCCAACTTATTCTTGGATACCCTTGGTTAAAAGAGCCCAATCCAACCATTAACTGGGAGTTGGGGTGAATTGAAAAATGAAGTAACAAATGTCTAGCACAGTACCTACGTTCTGTTGTCACTTGTCAACCTGCTGAAGCTATGTCACTCAAAGAAGTAGACGTCTCTGACATCCCCTCTGTTTATCATTATTTGGCTCCTGTTTTTGGTAAACAACATGCCCTGTCTCTACCTCCCCACCGTCCCTATGATTGTACTGTCAACCTCCTTCCTGGTGCCACGTTACCGGCTAGTCGATTGTACAACCTGTCGAGACCTGAAAGAGAGTCTATGAAGAAATAGACTGAGCATGCATCAGGGTATGAAGAAATACATTGAAGAGTCTCTTGAATCTGTCATAATACGTCCTTCTACTTCACCTGTAGGTGCTAGGTTCTTCTTTGTGGCAAAGAAGGATGGGACTCTACATCCATGTATTGATTATATGGGTCTTAATAATATCACAATAAAGAATAAATACCCATTACCTCTGATTGACTCCATGTATGAACAACTCCAGTCCGCTACCGTCTTTTCGAAGTTGGATCTCAGAAACGCCTACCATTTGGTACAAATTAAAGAAGGGGATGAGTTGAAGACCGCTTTCAAGACACCACTTGGACATTTTGAGTATTTGGTAATGCCTTTTGGTTTGTCTAATGCGCCTGCTGTTTTCCAAGCATTGATCAATGATGTTCTACGAGATTTTATAGGGGACTTCGTTTTTGTTTACTTAGATGATATTCTTGTTTATTCTAGAGACGAGGCAGAGCACATTAACCATGTACGTAGAGTCCTTCAGAGACTTTCCGAGAACCAATTATTCGTTAAAGGAGAGAAATGTGAGTTCAGTATCTTTCTTGGGATTTATTTTTGAGAGGGGTTGTTATCGAACTGACTCTGAGAAGACCAGAGCGGTGGAGGAGTGACCAGTCCCGGAGAACAGAAAACAGATTCAGCAATTTCTTGGCTTTGCAAACTTTTATAGGTGATTCATAAAAGACTATAGCCGCATCGCTGCACCTCTCTCTCAACTTACCTCTATAAACCTGGTCATCAAGTGGACCCCCGAGGCAGACGCCGCCTTCAACAGACTTAAGAGCCTCTTTTCTTCTACACCAGTTCTATGCCATCCTGACCCAAGTTGTCAATTCATTTTGGAAGTAGATGCCTCCGACACTGGGGTAGGCGTCGTTTTGTCACAACATTCTCCCAAGGATAACAAGGTCCACCCTTGTGCCTTTTTCTCACGACGGTTATCGCAGGCTAAGAGAAATCATGATGTTGGCAACCGCAAGTTATTGGCAGTTAAACTGGCATTAGAAGCGTGGCACCATTGGTTGGAAGGTACTCCTACCCCTTTTTTAATATGAACAGACCAAAAAAATCTTACATACCTGAGAGAGGCAAAGAGATTAACCCCCAGACAGGCACAATGGTCCCTTTTCTTTAATCGGTTTAACTTCGTTCTGACTTTTAGGCCTGGCTCTAAGAATGTTAAGCCAGATGCTCTCTCCCGTCAGTTCTCTTCCCCAGATGCTTCGGACACTGAGGAAACCATTATTCCACCTGTCTCTGTCGTGGTAGCTCTCATCTGGACTATCGAAAAGGAAGTATTGGACGCTCAAAAGGATGAGCCTGACCCTGGCACGGGTCCCTCCGACAAACGTTTCGTTCCCTCTAACGTGAGGGGTAAGGTACTGGACTGGCTCCATTCTCACAAACTTTCCTGTCACCCTGGCACCTCCCTATGCTCTCCTTGGTTAAGACTAATTTCTGGTGGCCCACACTCAACCAAGATGTCAAGTCTTATGTTTCAGCCTGCCCGACCTGTGCTAGGAATAAAATTGGAAATCAGCCTCCTGCCAGACTCCTCCAACCCTTACCCACGCCCAGCCGTCCTTGGTCTCATATTGCTGTAGACTTTGTCACAGGTCTACCCCCTTCTGAAGGTAACACCACCATCTTCACCATTATCGACCATTTTTCAAAGGCTGCTCATTTCATTCCCCTTCCCAAGCTTCTCTCTATTTTTGAGACGGCTCACCTTCTTATTCAACATGTGTTCCGTATTCATGGTATCCCCTCTGATATGTTTATGTTTATTAAATTTGTTCATTTTTTTTACAAAAGAAACAATGCAAGACAATCTCATAAATGATTGTGTACAAAATGTAAAAAAATGAAAGGTAGCAGAAAGAAGAATAAATCTTATTATATCTGCCCCTTACTTCCAACAATCAGATTAAACAACAATAATCAACCATGTAAACAATAATAATCTTCAACCAACTTTTTCCAACAATCAGATTAAACAATAATAATCTTCAACCAACAGTACAAAATGACTAACTCTTTCTAATTTTCTAACTAATACAATACACATTACGCTATTTCATATATATTTTTTAACACATTTGTTTTGATCATTTTTTTAAATGTAAACATTGACTTGGCATTTTTAACTACATTCTCCAAGCCATTCCATAATCTAATTCCCTGGATTGAGGTAGAACGTCCCTTCAAACTGGTTCTGAATTGTGGTTTTACAAACAACTCTGTCCCCTTAAGATTATAACAACTTTGTCTTTTAACAAAGTGCATTTGGATATTTAAAGGTAATGCATTATTTTGAGCTCTATACATAACTGATAAAATATTATAGTCTACCAAATCATGGAACTTCAATAACTTTAGTTGATAAAATAATGTACTTGATGGATGACGGTAATGCTTTCTAGTGATAATTCTTACGGCTATTTTCTGTAATACAAAAATAGGTTTTGTGATTGTTTTACACGCATTCCCCCAAACATCAATTAATCTAGGGAAGCAATCTATTGTATTGACCTCCTCGTGCACGCTCCTGGATGTCCAGGTGTTGTAGGTCTGGACGCAGGGGACATCTGGGTCCATTATGGGCTGAATGCTGCATCCACTTTGTCACTTCCCTCATCAGAACCACAGAAAATCAACAGATTTACATCAAAGAATATTGTTGAGTACTATTCTTTTTGTTGATGCAATCTTACCTGCTGTGATGTGAAAGTCTGGGTTACTAGTGGTTCAACAGGAAGAGCCTCAGGTGATGGACTGGAGACCTGGAAACCTGAAAACACAAACAAAATAAAATAAAAGAATAATATATTTAACAGATATTTTAAAAGGGACTAATTTTTTAAACTATAAATTAATGTTGAATAATTATTAGAAACATTAACTAATATATTACCATTTCAGTGCTGTGAAAACGATTTACATGCTGTAGAATTCCTTCTGCCTCTCAACTATCAGCTGCTGTGTCCTCACAGAGCTGCTGCACTTCCTGAAGTGAAAAGTCTCCAAAAACCAGCAGGAGCTGAAAAAAAATTATAACCTGCTGTTTACTGGAAATAACTTTGGCTTCTCTGAAGACAAACCGCTAAAATATAAAGTTTTAAATGGCTAAATTGGACGGATCGCGTTTGTATCTTGTCCATTGTAAACAAGGAGCGCAGTTGACGCGAGTCTGGGAGTGACGTCATAATCGCGCGACGGGAAACCCCGTATTTATCGTGTGAAAAAAAGGCGCTAATTTTAAACTGTTTTTGAGAGGAATTTTCATGTGGTTGAGTGAACGAGAGCTTTACTGTTTTTCAGCAAATTTGAATCAAATTGCATTTGCTCTGCCATAAACATTTGGCCGCCACAGGGATGATCGGTTTGCGTGCGTCACTGTTTGCATGAATACGAGGATAATGCATCTGTATACGTAGTTTGATTAAAAATACGAGACGGGAGACATTTTTATTCTGTAGATGCATTTGATAATCTAATTTATGGGTGGAAACCTTCATACATTCTTTGTTTCAAGATAAGTATCTATAGGTTTGCTGTCAAGAAATCACATTTCCTCCTCTCATTTTTCATTTTGTTATGGGTGGATACAAACAAAATGGTGCGATAAGGACACGACCATGTGTGTTTTGAAACAAAATAAAAATAATCGGCTTTCACTGTGTTTGGGTCCTGTTTTTTTCTGAGATTTGACAGATATTATTGTGACTCATCTTTATAGTGTGTCGACCAAGACAAATGTGTTTTCTAATCCATGAGTTACAATGGATTTCACTAAGCAAACAGGTATGAGCCTCCTATTGGATAATTACTGCATGGGCGATTATCTTTCAGCTGGCAACAAGTTATTTAACCCAAACTGGTGCAATGAGTTGCTTCTCATTTCTTAAACAACTATGTTGAAAGACACAACGCGTGGTCGTGGAAAAGATGTCAGTCTGTTTGAGAAAGTTCAAATCATTGGCATCAAGCAGAGAAAACATCTAAGGAGATTGCAGAAACTACTAAAACTGGCTTAAGAACTGTCTAACGCATTATTAAAATCGGCGATCACTTAAACGTTTGGTGAAATCAAATCGAAGAAAAACAACAGTAGCACTCAGGGCTATGTTTAATAGTGAAAGTAAGAACATTTACACATGCACAACATGTGAAGGGAACTTGAGGGATTGGGACTAAACAGCTGTGTAGCCTTAAGAAAACCACTAGTCAGTGAGGCTAACTAGAAAAAAGGCTTCAATTTGCTATGGAGCATAAAGATTGGACTCTGGAGCAATGGAAGAAGGTCATGTGGTCTGATGAGTCCAGATTTACCATGTTCCAGTGTGGTGGGTGCATCAGGGTAAGAAGCTGAATATTTGGGACGTGTTGGAGAATGCTTTGCGCAGTGGTCAGAATCTGCCATCTTCAATCAAGATCTTGGTGATAAATTAATGCAACACTGGATGGAAATAGATCTTGTGACATTGCAAAAGCTTATTGAAATGTCAAATGTCTTATTGAAATAGAAACCCTCACAAAGCAACTGGACCGGACAACATCCCCGGGAAAGTTATGAAGGAATGTGCGGATCAGCTCTGTGAGGTGCTGGCTGACATATTCACCACCTCACTTTCCCTGGAGACAGTTCCCACCTACCTGAAGAACGCCATCATCATCCCAGTCCCAAAAAGCTCCACAGTGACTGGTCTGAATGACTATCGGCCGGTGGCCCTCACCCCGATAGTCGCTAAATGCTTTGAAAAACTGGTCATGACCCACATCAAAACAACCATCAACGTCACGAGGACCCTCATCAGTACACATACCACAAGAATCGATCAACAGAGGATGACATCTCCTCTGTGGTCCACACTGCTCTCACCCACCTGGATCAGAAGGACTCCTACGTCTGTATGCTCTTTGTGGACTTCACATCTGCCTTCAACACCATGATCCCCCAAACTCTGATGGACAAACTATCCACACTTGGACTAAGCCCCTCCGTTTGTAACTGGGTACTAGACTTCTTAACAAACAGACCTCAGTCAGTGAGGATCCACAACTTCTCCTCCTCCACCATAACCCTCAGCACTGGCTCTCCTCAAGGATGTGTGTTGAGCCCTCTTCTGTTCACTCTGCTCACATATGATTGTGCAGCCACCCATCCAGGCTGTCATATTGTAAAGTTTGCAGATGATACAGCGGTGGTGGGATGCATCACAAACAATGATGAGTCCAGCTACAGGCAGGAGGTGGAACACCTGGAGAGCTGGTGCAAAGAGAATAACCTTCACATAAATGTGAAGAAGACAAAGGAGATGATTGTGGACTTCAGAAGGAACAAACACACCCACTGAACCCCACTAAACATAAGAGGATCTGCGGTGGAAGTGGTCTCCAGCTACAAGTACTTGGGTGTACACATGAATGATAACCTCAGCTGGAGCAACAACACCACCAGCCTGATCAAGAAAGGTCATCAGAGACTCTACTTCCTCAGACGGCTGAGACGAGCTGGTCTGAGTAGCCCAGTCCTCACCTCCTTCTACAGGTGTGCAGTGGAGAGCATCCTGTGCTCCAGCATCAACGTGTGGCATGGAGGCTGCACAGCTGCAGAAAGAAAAGCTCTACAGAGAGTGGTGAAGGCTGCACAGAAGTCTGTTGGAGTCAGTCTCCCCACCATCACAGACATTTACACCTCCAGATGCAGGAAAAGAGCCACCTGCATCATGAAAGACCCCACTCACCCAGCACACACACTCTTTGCCCCACTCCCTTCAGGACGGCGGTTAAGGAGCATCAAATGTAGAACCACTAGACTGAGGAACAGCTTCTACCCTGAGGCTGTTAGACTCATGAATAAATAAATAATAAGAATAAACACTGCAAAATATCACATCATGCTGATGCTGATCTGTTTTCTTGTTGCTGTGTTCATCTGTGACCATCTGCTCATACAGACTCATGTTCGTGCTGCTGTTTGTAATGATGTTTTTCTATTACATTAGGGCTTAGTGTATTTCTAGTTGATGTTTTTCTTAGTTAATTCTAGATGTTATTACTGTTTTTCTCTTGCATTTGTTGTTGGATGTAACTGGGACCCCGTGTACATAATCTCGTTTCATCACATGTACCACATGCGGTGCAAATGACAATAAAGACTCTCTGACTCTGACTCTGACACAGTGTATGCATGCCGTAATCAAAGCTAAAGGCGGTCCAACAAAATATTAGTGTGTGACTTTTTTTTTTTGGTGGCAACTTTTTTGATTTTTTTTTTTTTTCCAGGCAGTGTAGTTGGCACTGCCAGCTAGACTGGACACCCCCAAACAAACACCAAAATGGCTATAATTTTGTCACTTTTACAGAAATTGAACTAAATTTTGGCGTGATAGTTGCTGAGAGTGATCTTAAACACATACTATGTCAAATGTTGTAATATTTCATTAAAATCTGCATACTTATTTTAAAGGTTTTACCAAATGGCAGGCATTTTACATTCCTTCAAGAATGCTATAGGCCTTTAATTTCTGTTTTGTGTTTGATAAAGTAGAAATAAACAAAACCTGTAAATCATGTGTTACATTATTATTATTATTATTATTATTATTATTATTATTAACATTATCATTATTGTTATTATCATTGTCATTATTATTAACATTATTAATATATATATATTTTTTTGCATATCTTGAAATAGAAAATTTGTCTTTGAGTTAAAGTTTCAAGCTTTGTTTTTACTTTTTAATAAAATATGCAAGGAAACCTTTTTGATTTTGGTCTGCAAAGTTACACCCACAGATTGCACACTGCATATACCTGTAGTTGCAGAAATGCTGCATTTGTGTTGCGTTTAAGTGCTGTAATGATGGATGTTAATGTCATGTTTGTATAAGTTTGTCCTTTATGTAAATGCCTGCTGACAATGTTGCAAACTGGGACAAATAAAACTATTTATCTATCAGATGTTGTCAACTCAAAGCATCACAGCAGGGAACTTATTGCTGCTGCTTGTTTTTGACCTGAGTTCAGAGTATGAGCCCTTTCAAAACACTTCCCTCCCCTCCTGCGCTAACACACAAGAATATATAACACGAGGGGAAAAAAAGGCTATACAGTATAGGTTTCAAATGGTTCTTGAAAGCAAGTTACTGCAAAATTCAAAATGCCATCATCCCCTCGCTCTTACATTTTCCCTTTCATCTCCATCATGCTCACTCTCCTCGACACCGTTCTCCTGCTGTTAAGGAGAGCTTCTCTCCAGTGGGATCACTGGTGTCGCTGTTTGCACATTCTGGTTCATGTGTCATTGACCTGTGGGTGACAGTAAAGCTCTATTCTCTGGAGGGTCAGGTGTTGCCAACTCCACTGAAACGCCTGTGACGTCATGCAAGACTGAATGAATTTTCTCTACTGGGAAAATGCCTGACATTCCACAGACACCACGATCTGTGTAGTCTATTTAAGAAACAATGTTTTTGTTTGGCAAAAATGTCTGCATCACCTGCTACAAATACGATTGTGTAAGAAGTTATGAACCAGAGATGAATTATCTAAATGTTTATCATCTTGGTCTGTTGTCTGATTGTTGCCGTCTCGGTCCAGTGGTTATGTTAGAATGGACGCTGCGCGGGGGGAGCAAGCTCTGCCTTCCAATATCATCTGGTCCCAAAGCTGCCTCAATAATGCATGAAGATCAATACACTGTGGCTTTGTGAGTGAGGCCTCACTACTCTGTGCACATATCAAGTATTCCCACCAACTGCTCCACCGTTTGAAAAAATCTATGTTTTAGGATTTCTCTGGTCTCTGGGGAGAACCGACTACAATTTGGACACTGGAACTGCTGTCGTTTGAGCCAAAAACAAAGACAGACATGTTGGGTTTGACACACGTCTGGTATTTTGCATTTTTCACGGCTCTTTTTATTACAATTTTTTTTAAATCACCATAAAGTGAGCAAATATGTTAATAATGCATCACAGCGTTATTGTCTTTGAACATTTTTAAAGACATTTTGGTGTATTTGCTGTTTATTTTGTGTGTTGTTGCAAAGTGGCCTCATGATGTTGGGCATGAGGCCACTTTGCAACAACACACAAAATAAACAGCACACTGTTTTATCACATTGGTCTAAATTGGTAATCAGCTTGTGCACTTAGTAAAATACAGTTTGGTTTTGTGACGACTGTGCTGCTTGTTTTGTCTGAGTTGTTAAAAACACATTTGTTGGAAAGGTTACAATCAGGTAAATTGTCTGAAAACCTTGGCCATTGCATGCAAACTTTAAATTGGGTTTGGGTAAAAAAAAAAAAAAACTTTAACCAATCAGAAGTTATTAAAGAGCTTTACTGTATTTTTATTTTTATTGACACAGTGGTTTCCAAATGGTGGCGTTCCACTTGTTTTATATAAAGTTCAACGGATGTCTAAAACAAAACGGTCCCCAACAACAACAACAAAAAAGCAAAAATTTTTTTTTTTTTTTTTTTTACAAGTTGTTGAAAACTGTGATAATTTATGATCATAAACATTTTGAAATAGTTACAAAACCAACAGGAAACTTGTATAAAACCCATTTTCACATAATAATTTAGCATATTTCAACATGTTGCTAGGGAGCACAAGCCAGTGTATCTCTTGTGCCGGTCCCAAGCCCGGGTAAATGGTGAGGGTTGTGTCAGGAATGGCATCCGACGTAAAACACTTGCCAAAACCATAATGCGAGTTCATCAAAGTGAAACCATACCGGATCGGTCGAGGCCCGGGTTAACAACGTCCGCCACCGGTGCTGTTGACAAACAGGGTGCCGGCGGAAATTGTACTACTGTTAGTCGAAGACGCCGAGGAGGAAAACGTGTCAGGAGACAGAGGGAGAGGAGGAAAGTGAAGAATGTAGGACTGAGGGTTGCAACTCTAAATGTGGGGACAATGACAGGCAAAGGTAGAGAGCTGGCTGACATGATGCAGAGAAGAAAGGTAGATGTTTTATGTGTCCAAGAGACCAAGTGGAAGGGCAGCAAGGCTCGCAGTATTGGAGCAGGGTTTAAACTGTTTTACCATGGTGTGGATAGAAAGAGAAATGGAGTAGGGGTGGTCCTGAAGGAGGAGTTGGCAAAGAATGTAGTAGAGGTGAAGAGAGTGTCAGATAGGGTGATGTGTCTAAAGGTAGAAGTAGAAGGTCTGATGCTAAACATAGTAAGTGGTTATGCTCCACAGGTTGGATGTGATGAGGAGGAGAAAGATAAATTTTGGAAAGATTTGGATGAAGTGATAGAGAGTATTCCCAGGGAGGAAAGAGTGGTGATTGGAGCAGACCTGAATGGACATGTTGGTGAAGGAAACAGAGGGGATGAGGAAGTGATGGGTAGGTTTGGTGTCAAGGAAAGAAACCAGGAAGGACAGATGGTGGTGGATTTTGCCAAGAGAATGGAAATGGCTATAGTCAATACCTATTTCCAAAAGAGGGAGGAACATAGAGTGACCTATAAGAGTGGAGGAAGGAGTACGCAGATCGACTACATTCTGTGTAGAAGAGGAAACCTGAAGGAGATTGGAGACTGTAAGGTTGTGGCAGGGGAGAGTGTGGCCAGACAGCATCGGATGGTTGTGTGTAGAATGACTGTTGTTGCGAAGAAGAGAAAAAGAGTAAAATCAGAGAAGAAGACCAAATGGTGGAAGCTAAAGAAGGAAGAATGTTGTGAGAAATTCAGAGACGAGCTGTTAAAGGCTCTGGGTGGTAAGAAAGAGCTTCCAAGTGACTGGGCTACTACAGCAACAGTAATTAGAGAGACAGGTAGGAAGGTACTTGGTGTGTCATCTGGACAGAGAATGGATGATAAGGAAACCTGGTGGTGGAATAGTGAAGTGCAGGACGCCATTCAAAGAAAGAGATTAGCCAAGAAGAAATATGACAGTGAGAGGACTGAAGAGAGGAGACAGGAATATAAGGAGATGGGACATAGAGCAAAGAGGGAAGTAGCTAAGGCAAAGCAGAGGGCGTACAATGAGTTATATGGGAGACTGGACACTAAAGAGGGCGAGAAGGACTTGTACCGATTGGCAAGACAGAGGGATCAGGCTGGAAAGGATGTGCAGCAGGTTAGGCTTATTAAAGATGGGAATGGGAATGTTCTAACAAGTGAGGAGTGTGTGATGGGAAGATGGAAGGATTACTTTGAGGAGCTAATGAATGAAGAGAATGAAAGAGAAAGAAGAGTGGAGGTAATAGAAACGGTGGACCAGGAAG
The DNA here is from genome assembly GCA_038048925.1 of Garcialebias charrua. Taxonomy (NCBI): domain Eukaryota; kingdom Metazoa; phylum Chordata; class Actinopteri; order Cyprinodontiformes; family Rivulidae; genus Garcialebias; species Garcialebias charrua. The sequence continues at coordinate 68,594 of JBBPBX010000675.1, forward strand.
TGGGAAAGATTAGTGAGGGTGAAGTCCGGAAAGCTCTGAAAAGAATGAAGAAGGGGAAGGCAGTAGGACCTGATGACATACCAGTGGAGGTTTGGAAATGTCTCGGAGAGATGGCAGTGAGGTTTTTGACTCAAATATTTAATGGAATATTTGAGGGTGAGAAAATGCCTGAGGAATGGAGAAGAAGTGTGCTGGTTCCCATTTTTAAGAACAAGGGTGATGTACAGAGTTGTAGCAACTACAGGGGAATTAAGTTGATGAGCCACACAATGAAGATCTGGGAGAGAGTTGTGGAAGCAAGACTTAGACAAGATGTAACTATCTGTGAGCAGCAGTATGGTTTCATGCCAAGAAAGAGCACCACAGATGCCATCTTTGCTTTGAGGATGTTGATAGAGAAGTACAGAGAGGGTCAGAAAGAACTCCATTGTGTGTTTGTGGATTTAGAAAAAGCATATGACAGGGTACCAAGAGAAGAGGTGTGGTATTGCATGAGGAAATCTGGAGTGGCAGAAAAGTATGTTAGACTGGTACAGGACATGTATGAGGACAGCAGGACAGTGGTGAGATGTGCTGTGGGTGTGACAGATACCTTCAAGGTGGAGGTGGGATTGCATCAAGGATCGGCTCTGAGCCCCTTCTTGTTTGCTCTGGTGATGGACCGACTAACAGATGAGGTCAGGCAGGAATCCCCATGGACTATGATGTTTGCAGATGACATTGTGATCTGTGGTGAGAACAGGGAACAAGTGGAAGAGAACTTGGAGAGGTGGAGGTATGCTCTTGAAAGAAGAGGAATGAAAGTCAGTCGTAGTAAGACAGAGTACATGTGTGTGAATGAGAGGGAGGCCAGTGGAACAGTGAGGCTACAAGGAGCAGAGGTCACAAAGGTGCAGGACTTCAAGTACTTGGGGTCCACTGTCCAGGAAAATGGGGAATGTGGTAAAGAGGTGAAAAAGAGAGTCCAGGCAGGATGGAGTGGATGGAGAAAAGTTTCAGGAGTGATTTGTGACAAAAAGGTGTCAGCAAAGGTCAAAGGAAAAGTTTACAAGACAGTGGTGAGACCAGCTATGTTGTATGGTCTGGAGACAGTGGCATTGACAAAAAGACAGGAGAAAGAACTGGAAGTGGCAGAAATGAAGATGCTGAGGTTCTCCTTAGGAGTGACAAGGATGGATAAGATCAGGAATGAGATCATCAGAGGTACAGCACATGTTAAACAACTGGGAGATAAAGTTAGGGAGGCCAGACTGAGATGGTTTGGACATGTCCAGAGGAGGGACAGTGGGTATATTGGTAGAAGGATGTTAGAAATGCAGCTGCCAGGAAAAAGACAAAGAGGGAGACCAAAGAGGAGATATATGGATGCAGTTAGAGAGGACATGGAGGTAGTTGGAGTGAGGACAGAGGATGCAGAGGACAGAGTGAGGTGGAGGAGGATGACTCGCTGTGGCGACCCCTGAAAAGGGAAAAGCCGAAAGAAGAAGAAGAAGAAGAAGAAACTATTTTTTCTGTAAGGTGCAGCACATGCAGTTGTGGTCAGACTTTTAATTTGTGCCACTTTCTCAACTTGTGTAAATTTGAATGCTCATATCTTTATTTATTTATTTATTTAATTTATTTATATCTAGAACCTCAATGGGTTTATTTGACTTTCCTATGGTTATTATGGTGGTC